>JAXQQM020058641.1:0-41438 GCA_034641835.2 Pinus albicaulis | reverse complement strand
TTCCAAACCCCTGCGCTAGGATTTCTATATTTACGGAATCTAAGTTTACGCGATCCATCATATAAATTAGAAGAATTCTTTAGAGGTAATAATCACATGAAATAAAACGGGGTCGACGCGTTTCAAACCAACTGGTTGGTTCGAAGACGCGTCGATCTCGTTATAATTCATGTGATGCAAAATACACTAAAAAACATATATCAAACTATTGTGAACTCTGAAACAAGTTGGTAAGCATGGGAAATGGGCAAGATCGAAACGAGACCTCTTTGTCTTAACCTAATCAATCAATATTCCATAGAAAAGCTTCAAAATAGGGTTTTAAAAAATTTAAATAAGCAGGGCATACCATGAATCATATTTATAAGCTAACATACTAACCATTCATGAAACAAAAACAAGTTTTAGTGGGCCTAAGGAGCAATCAAGAATTCCTTAAGATGACTAAAAGAGGAAAACATCAAAGCTATAGCGAACAAGAGGTTTGAGGTGCTTCCATGAGCATGTCTCAACGTATAATTCTATGATATATAGCAACCAAGAAGACTGAAACAAAATGAGGACAAGGAAACATTAACAAGTTCAGAAAACATCACCATTCACCAAGCTATGGAACCCTGCAAGCAAGCTTCTCCAACATCAAGCCACACAAGCCATTCATTCACTTCATAAAACCAATATCTTGTCTAAGCTCATAAAACCATGTACTGCTCTTAAACACATCAAGTCCCAAATTTTTACAAATAATCGTCATATCTTATATAAACAATGAAGAGAGGAGAGCCTACTAGAGCATCTAGAAGCCTATTGGCCAAAGAGAAATATCCTAACTTGTCCTTGAGGCCTTGCAAGGCCCAAGGCACAAAAATATCCTACAACTATCTTTTCCGACCCAAAATAGCAATTACATTGAATTTCAAGCTTTGAAAAGCATGATAAAACTTTCCAAATGCACATTTTTCCCACTCATCCACAGGTGCGTAGCACACTGTGTCAAATAGTGAAAATTTTCCAAGTGCATAACGCAGAAATAGGCCTTTTTACAATAGTCTTTTGGAGGTCTTCCCGACACCAGATTTGGCTTTGTGATGGCTTTCTGAAAGCTTGATGAGTCGAATTTCAAAAAATATTTGATTTGTGTTGAGTGGATGCCATTTACCTGCTCAAAAAAAAAAATTCCCAACACTGCTCTGTGTGTAGCACCTGGTCTGAAAAGGAGGCAAAAAGGTCAAATGTTTTATGTTTTTTGACCTTTTGAGGGGGTAAAATTGTTCCAAATGATCTGAAAATTGGTGAGTAGACTGTTGGTGATGTGGAAAATCCAAAAATGTAAACTTTGAGAGCTTAATATGCACGAATTTTGTGTGTAGCACCTAGGGTTCTGCGCTCCTACGGGTGAAAATATGTAAAAAGCAAAAAGTTGTCAAATTTGCCTCAAAATTGGTAGGTAGGTGCCTCATGGATCCTTGGAGACCTGTAGAGAAACTTGGGCTAAAATTCCAAGGGTAGTTTGGTATTTTTCATCATTTAGTGTTAGGCTCTCATTTTTGGTAGTTTTGAGCTTCTTCCTTGCAAAGTGATTTCTTTGTTTATAGTGCTCAGTAATTCTCCTTTGCAAGCTCAAGTTTTTGTTGGCCTTCTCTAGTTTGGCCTCTAGATGCATGTTGGCCCTTTCAAGCCATGATTCCCTATCATGCTCAATTTCCATGGCAAGGAGTTTGGTGAGAGGAAATTGTTGTGCTTGGGATTTTTCTTCCTCCCTTTGTTGTGCCAATGCTTTCCTAAGACCCATAGCCCTAGGTCTCTTTCTAGTTTGGCCTTCTTCACCACTATCCTCCTCATAAGTGCCCATGTATTCCTCCAACTTCACTGGTGACCTTTGAGCCTCTCTTCGATATTTGAGTGCCCTTGCTTTATAGATGGCTAGTTGGCCACTCATTTGTTTGTTTTTCATTTGCAAAAAGTGAATGAGATCCTTTGGCTTTTCTAAATCAAATTCCAAGTCTTTGATCTTTTCGTACTTTGCCCGATCTGTAAGTAGGGTTTTACCACTTTCAATACTTTTTGTCTCATTTTCCTTATCACTTGTCTGTGAATGAGCTCAAATTCTTTTTCTTCCTCATGATTTTCATTTTTCTTCTTTCATTTTTTTTTTTTTTACCTTTTTTCTTTCATTGGAGTTGAGAGAGTGCATGGCCCCTTTCCCTTTGGAGCGGCAAACACATGCCTCTCTCCTCTTTGATGGTATTAATTGAAGTGCAACAAGTTTTATGTTAGAAAATTAAATATTACGAAACAATGCAACACATAAAATATCACGAAAAACACGAGCACAAAACACCATGGAAAATTTTAGGGGCTAATGTTCGCAGGTGGGCTAATTTTCCATGATTTTTCCAAAAAAAAGATTCGCCAATTTCCATTTTTTTGTAAACATTATTCGCCCAAATTTTACAATATAAAATTATTTTACCTTAAAAATAGCCAACATTATATAGAGACTATATATAAAATAATTATAAATTTGTATAATTTTAAAAACATATCAATAAAATTTTATAGTTCACATATTAGGGACTAGTGAAATTCGCCAACATTTTAAACTTCAAGATAACTTTCCATCCTTAAAATTATCCACTGCCAAAACACATAAAACTAGAGAGACAAAGATATACATGGTTCACCCAGTTTGGGCTACGTCCACCCCGAAAAGCCAGTCCTTCCTTTCTATTATCTAGCAAAAATGAAGAGACAAAACCTACAGCAGATCCGCTGTAATATCCTCTGTTCTCTCTCACAGTCTCCCTCTATGTTTCTCGCTCTGAGAATACACATATAATACACAGCCGCAATACAATACCTTACATTGGGGTCCCATTATTTGATATTGAGATACAAAGTGACGAGGGTAACATCAAAACAATATTTGGGCAGGGACCTACCCTTCCTGGACTCAGAGAGGGCTCTCTCTATTTGTGTAAGGGATATCTATGTGTTTTGCTTCTTATGTTTCTGATTTTAGGCTAGTTATGAAGTAGGTTTTTGGTTTTGCTTTTAGGTTTGTGAGGGAGGAACTGATCAAAGATTAAGATAGATAAAAATATTGTCAGATCAACTGGGCTATGGGGTCGAAAAGGTCAAGAAAGCTTCAGATGGTGATACAAGGTATGTTGAAGGGCCGATTTGATCAAGGTAAAATGGATCTTTGGGTAAAATGGAGTGGGATGGACACTAAATTTGTGAAGAACAAAGGATTTCAAACATAAATAGTTCAATAGATGACATAAACATGGTAGGGCTAACCATTAATCATGAGAAATGTAACTATAAACTGATAAATGCATAGAAATAAACATTCAAGCAATACATAGAGATATATGACTCTCTAACTTTAGGAAATTGCTATCAGACTTTGGGGAAAGACAATTAAGACAAACAAATAACTCAAAGCACTATGAGGAAACACCTAGACATAGTATTTCAAGCTATCGGGCACTTTGAAGTAAGATTGCAGAGTTTTAGGCAAAGGGCAAGATCAGTACAAGACCTCCTTGGTTCAACTAAGACAATCAAACAATCAAAGAAAGGTTTCAGAGGTGGAGCTATGACTAGCCATGAGTAAGCAGGGCATATCGTGAATCATACTTAGCATGCATAAAACCATAAATGAAACAAGCAAACAATTTCTTCAGTTATCAAAGAGCAATCAAGGATTCTTTGATATGACTAAGAAGGAAGAAAACATAGAAGCTATAAAGAAATAGGAAATTTGAGGTGCCTTCAAGGGCATGTATCAAATCTATTCTCTACTATCTTATAGCAAGCAAGAACATGGAATATGAATGAAAACTAAGAAGCATAACAGAGAGGAACACTATACCATTTTACCAAGTCAAGGAATCCAACAACAGTCCTCTTTCATCATCCAAAAACATTCAAGAAACTATCCAATGCATGAGATAAGTGTTTCTTCCAAGCTTGTATAACCATATATTGCTCTATATCATCAAGTTCAGCCTTATTTACAATGAATTCTCTTGGAATATATAGGCCAAGATGAGGGAAAACCTCCTAGTGCAACTTGCAAGCTCATTGGCCCATCAAAAATATCTGATTTTGTCCTTGATGCTTTACAAAGCCCAAGGCACAAAATATCCATAAAAATATCCTAAAAATGCGAAAAAAAAAATTATATTGACTTTTCCTAACTAACCATGGCCAAAACAGGCTAAACGCACATTAGGAAAAGCCACTTCAGAAAAGTGCATTTTTCACAAAAATACTTAAGAAATATATCAGCAGAAAATCGCTTGTCTTGTGGGAAACTTTTGGAGAACTTCCCGATGTCGAAACGAGGCTCATGATAGCTCGTTGGAAATATCTGGATGTCTATTTTCTGAAAATGTTTTTTCTACTCCAAACTGATCACTGGAAGCATATGAAAATCTAACTTGTGTGAAAAAACCCAGAAAATAGACTTTGCTACTATTCAGGGCAGAGTGTTGAAAAAGTGACTATTTTTTGCCATTTTGGGGGACCAGATAATCTTCAATTGATCTGAAAATCACTGAGTAGATTCCCTTGAAATTATGGCATCCAATGATACCATTATCATCCTTTGAGGATGTCTCAAACAGAAATGGCGATGCCCATGATTTTTAGCAAAAAGCCCAAAAATGTCAAAAAACCAAAACTTGTTGAATTTTGCCCAATTTTGGCAAGCATGAACCTCATGGGTTTTCAGAATCATGTTGAGAAGAAGAGGCCAAAATTTGAAGCCTTGATATTTCTTTCTTCATTTTTGGTTCTGGGTGCCTCTTTTGAGCCTCCTTGAGCTTTTCTTGTGTGGCCTTCAATTTCCGTCGAGCGAACTGATTAAGCTTCTTATAGTGCCCGGTCATTCTTATTTGAAGGTCCAAATCTCTATTAGAATTTTCCAACTTCTTCTCCAAGTGGTCATTCACCCTTTCAAGCCATGCTTCTCTATTGTTTTCTATCTCTTGGGTGAATAAAGTAGTGAGAGGAAAAGATTGGAAAAGGGCAACCTCTTCCTCTTTTTGTTTCTCTAAGACTCTTCTGAGTCCCATGGTCCTTGACATATTTCTTCTTGGTTGATATTCATCCTTGCTATCATTGAACTCGCCCATGAGTTCTTCCAACTTAATTTGCGCCTTGGAGGCCTCTTTTTGATATTTGATAGCCCGTGTCTCATATACCGCCATGTGGACACTCATTTGCTTGTTTTGTGTTTGTAGAAAGTGAACGAGGTTTTTAGACCTCTCTAGATCCACTTTTAGATCATGAATTTGATCTTCTCTATTTATCAAGAGAGACTCTAGGATTCTGGCCTCATTATTGCTATCATCACTGTTTATCTGAATTATGTCAAAGTCCCTCTCTTTCTCATGGCTGCTTTCTTCCTTCTCCTTTCATTTGCTTTGAGTGGCCTTCTTGGTCTTCCTCCTCTTTGGTAATTCCACAATGGATTGCTTGGGAAATTTCCCTTTGCTTCAGAGGGCTCTAGTGACATTTGGAGTTACAGTTTGAGGCACTCTCTTTCTTGATGTTTGGGGCTTTGTCACCGAAAAAAGCATGGGCCCTTGCCTAGGAGAGGCAACTAGCACATGCTCTATTTGCTCTTTTCCCTTGCTACTCTCCTCATCATGTTTGCTGCTGTGAGGGCTACCAGTGTCCTCATCAAACTGTTCCATTTCCTTATCATGCTGTTTCATTTCTTCATCATTGCTCTCTTCACTGTTTTGGTTTTCTTCATGGCGCTCTTCTTTACCACTGCTGTCTTTCATCACTGTGTTTTTCTTCTTCCTCATGCCGTTCTTCCTCACTATGTTTTTCTTCTTCATCATGCTGTTCTTCCTCACTGTGTTTCTCTTCACTTTTCTCCCTTTCCTCACTATTTTCTTCTTCCTCATTGTTGCTGCTCTTCCTCACCAATCATGGGAGATTTTAGCTTCTTAGGATTTGGCTTACTAGAAGAAGGAGAAAGATGCTGAGTGGAAGGTGAAGGAGATGCATGGGATGAAGAAACAGTGGCGAAATCGGGATGTGCAATGAAAGTGTCCCAAGAGATTCCCTTCTTCTCAAGTTGATGAAGAATGACAATCTTGATGAGGGAATGATGGAAAAGGCAAGCTGGTTGCTGAGAGGGAGGTCTCTTTTGAACAGTGGAGGCCATCTTTTCAATACTTCTATGGAGGAAAAAGGGGACGTTTAACAATTGGGTCCTCGTGAAGTGCATGAGTAACCGGACATGGTAAGCATAGACCCGGGAAAACGTTCCCTCGCATGTGAAATATGTCATGATTATCTTCATGAGGGGAGCATAGCTAGTCAACAGATATGAAAAAGGAAAGATGGATGGGCATGCATCTCGATGGTCCGACTTCAAAAATGGTTTGCACTGTTCTGAGTCAAGGTAGCTTTGTTTAAACCATTTTTCTCCGACATACGAGATTTTGGTAGCTCTGGAAATGGATCTAGGAGAAAACTTCTTTTCACTTCCTGAACCCTTTGACAAAAATCTAGACATCCAATTTCATGAAAGTTAAACAGAACTGAAGGATGGGCGTTTACTTCCTCAGTTGAAAAAGGTTCATACCTCCTGTGAGGCCCACTTCTGCTGTCTTGCCTGGGAGGCATTTTGTTTTGGATACTCTTTGTTGGTTGACTAAGAAAATGGCTGATTCAAATGGTTTCTGAAATAGTCTCCCAACACCACACCTTGTCCTCTCTGCAAGTCCCTATGCTTCTTTGATGTTATTTAAACAAGTGTTTGTCAAAAGAGAAACAAAAACACTTTGATCACTGTGTTTGAGCAAAGATCTTGAAAAAGATATGTTTGGGGTCTTTTGTTGAAAAATGATCTCTTTTGTTTTGGCACAAAAGATCCTACCCTCAAGCACTGCTCTTTTGTTTATTCTGCCCCTTTTCAATAAACGGGGACACCTTCAATAACTTGAAAACCATTCAACACATAGACTACTTTTTTTTTGAGCTATGGGGGGGGTTTGCCTGAGGGTTGCTTTTAATCACTGCATGACACTGAAGAAGGAACTCTTCACATGTTACCAAGCCTTCATCTTCTAACCCCTTGTCTAGATGATCAAAAAAATGTTTTTGAACCTCCATAACCATCTACATTTTATCATCTGTGTATGTATAGTTTTAGCTATTTGTATAGCACAACAAAGAGCCTTCAAATTGGCATAATAAAACTCCCTTTCTTTGTTTATCCTTTACTATCCATGAAAAAAATGGACCTTTCTCTATTTTAGCGAGCCACCTATCTCTTTTAATTCTTGTGTTTGAGCAAAATACTTAAACAAGGTGTGTTTATGGTTTTTGTTTGAAGAGGAAACTCCATTTTTTTTGGCACAAACCCCTTTCCCTTCAAACCCTGCTCCTTTGTTATCACTGTCTTTGAAAGGAAATTAGGGTTATTTAAAACTAATGAAAAAACCTTCCTCTATTTACTGTATTGATCTTTGACACCCACAGCAACAAAAAACTTTGATTTTGACCAAAGGCCCAACCTTCTTTACCACTGTTTCTTCCTTGGAAAACACAGCATCAATACCCACTTTAAAATTCAAAATTTACCAAGAGGTAATGGAAAATACCTTGAACAATGCTTATGGGCCTTGGTTGATCGATGAAAAGCTCTCAAAAGCATTTTTGGAAGCCCAGAGGATGAGCGGCATGTTTGCAAATGAGAGCACTGCGCATATGAAGGTTGTTAGGTCAGCTTCGGGCGGTGGTGAATGAGCACACAGGGGCACTTCGTAGCAGTTAAAACACTGTGTATGTGCACTCACAGGCGCACCGTGCACACCTACAGGCGCGCCGCACAGGCTTCAAGCGCTGAAAAACTTGAAAAATGCTCGAAATCTCTTTGCTTCTTCAGTGGGCAGCTAGTGGAATATGTTTTGGTTTTTTGAATTTGCAAATGGGGCCTTTGAGACGGTCTCTCTGCCTTTTTATTTGAAAGAAACTTCAAATGTCTTCACATCACTTTTTGGATGTTCTATGCCTTTTTGAAAAGGCTTTTTGTTTTGTCAAAACATAAATTACTTTCTTTATAATTTCACCACCTTTAAAACATTATAAAGATCCATATTCAGTCAAGATTTATAACAAAAATACTGTGGCCAACCTCTTTTTGAAGACACCATAGACATGACCTTTTTCGAAGTAAAGAAACTTCCTTAAAAGACAAAATCTTTTTCACTGTTTCTTCATTAAGGAAATAACCCTGTCACTGTTTTTCCATTTCTGTCCGTGAAAAGGAACACTGCTCAAGAGCCATATCAAAGATTGTTGATGCATCCTTTGCCTGTCCCTTGGAAGGAGATGATTTACAATTCTAAAACTTACTTTGAAAATTTCAACTCTCTTGGTGTTTGATGACTTGTTATGCCCATTGTTGAAATTGTTCAAACACTGTTAGGCACCTTTTATTGAAATTTTCTTTTTGAATGTGGAAAAAGAACCTCATTTTCACTCCCCCAGATTTTACCTATACCTGTTTATCAAAGAGAAGGCTTTTAAAGACCTTCAATGCAATCATATACAACAACATAGTTTGTTTTTATGTAAAGTAAAAGGTCTCTTTTGGTGACTATGGTATGCCTTGTTTCTTTGAATGTTGTCTTGAATTTGAGACATTTTGTCATACCCTTCCTGTCATTGTGATGAGCCTGTTTCAAGTTTTGGACATTCTATCCTTTGTTTACTCTTCAAAGGAGGCTTTTATAGATAAAGAGAAAGACTTATTTTGACACCCTTGTATCATTGTTTTGATGATGTCACAAATGGCTTTAAACCATGAACCTTCAGATGCTTCCCACTGAATTTCAATTCTGTCTTTTACATAGTGAACTCCTTTAAGCACCTCTTGAAACACTACTGCTGTATCAGTGGTTTCATCCATTGGAGAAATTGGTGTAAACACGTTTTTTAGGCCATTTGAAGCATTTTTAGCCTTGTGCTCTTTGAAGGAGGCCATACCTCTGTTCCCAACCCTCTGCTTGTTAAATGAAGGAGGTTAACATAAAATATCTAAACCATTTTCTCTTTATACTAGAGGAGGTTTACATCAAGTGACCCAACCATCTGCTCATGTTTGGAGGAGGTTAACACAGTCACCCAACCATCTGCTCATGCTTGGAGGAGGTTAACACAGTCATGACATTTCATCCCTTTCTCAAACTGTGTCACCTTTCCTTGTAATGCATATCTCTTTCTTGACTGTGTGTGTAGAGGTTTATTGAATTTCCTCTCTGACTAGCATTCTTATCCCAGGCTCAAGACAACATGAGAAGCAGCTGTATTCTCATGTTTAGTTTGATAATGTCTTCTGGAATATTTGTACATCTCTGCTTCTGAAAGAGACACTGAAACACTGTAGATCAACATTATATCAGCTTGGCTTTTGAAACATATACTGCTGAGACATCAAGACCTTTTAGTGGCGCGACCTATGGGTGTATCAAGCTTTGTTTTTTGCAGATTAAGCACCAATTTAGGGTTGGCTGGTATTGAACAAAATATTTTGGCTCAGGATGTTTTGCCAAGGAAGGGATTTCCTAAAGCGCCACTACCTAACTTAGGGGAGATTTTTGACAGATTTTGAGTATTCTCTTTAGTATGACTAGATCTTAAGATGACATATGATCAGAGGTAGGGTGGCTGAATTTTTATCAACAGTTGGTTAATGAATGACCTGGGGATGAGGGTAAATGACAACATATGACTTTAGCTTATGACAGCTGATGGACAGGATTATATGACTGAAACTAGATAGGACTTGACAACTAGGTTTTTTCTCATCATAGGCTGACTGAAAAAAGGTAGGAGGACAAAAAATTTTAGGGGTGTTTTCCAGATGATAGATTTGACAAATTGGAGATCAGCTTCTAGAAAACTTGGCTTTAAAAACTAGTCATCATCAACAGGTGAAAAATAATGATGACTAATAGTGGCTCCATTTGGGGAGGGCAGCTCCTTTTCAGGAGGTGTCCAGAATTTCAGATCTCTGTCCTTTGAAGACCAGTGCCTTTATCCATTGGCGCAAATTTCTTTCTTCCTTGATGCTATTTCTGAAAATTGACAGCATGATTAGCATCAAAGTCATTTCTACCTACCCCGCTACATTTCCTAACATTTTTTCTTCTTTCGGGTGCATTTGGACTAGCAAACCTTTGACATAATATTTTTGAAAAATGACACTATCTAATTCTACACTTATATCCGCTGGGAGTTCAGATTAAGCTGATGAACTCCTTTGTTTCGCTACCTATGCTGCATCGACTGTCAAGGTTAAGCTGTTTGACAGGATTTTATTCTCTAATCTAAAACATGAAATTGAAAAATGACCAAATCAGGATTAGACAATCTGATTTGTCATGTACTTGTGGCATGAAAGACAAGCTACACACAAATATTATTTTGCATAAAATGAAATCTAGAAAATCGGGGCTAGGATACATAGTTTGTTTTTCATCCCTGCTTTCCTCTTTGGTTCTGTTTTGAGCATGTGGAACCAGTATCTTTTCCTAATCTATTTTCTTTGACAAGTCAAGCTTACACAATATTGACTATCTCTCCTCTCACTAACTTATCAGCAAATAAATTTAAAACATGTTCAGTTATGATTAGGCTAGATAACTGAACAAGACATTTTAAGCACTAGTAGTGGCATTTAGACTTGCGCGCTTTCAGAATGACTATTTTTTGAACATGGGGCTTTCTTTCTATTTTTAAAACTGCCATCTTTTTCTACTTTTCTATTGTTTTTGAATTTTATATTTTATATTTATTTTTCAAGCAATGATATATACAATGATTGAAAAAGTTTAAAAGTGGAGCTCTTGACAAAAATAATGCTTTAATGTCCTACCATTCACAGGACCCCCAAAAGTTTCAGTCCCATCGAGTTCTTGCAGAAAAAAGGCATTGTTTCCGCTAACTGAGCTGATGATGAAAGGCCCCTTCCATAAGTTTTCAAACTTGCCATGTTTACCTTTGTCTTCTCTTCTGGAATCCCATTTTAACACTTTGTCCCCAATCTGAAAATCATTTTCCTTGGTCCTTCTGTCAAAAATCTGTTTTATCTTGTCTTGCGCTAACTGAGCCTTTTGGTAAACTTCTTCTCTTGTTTGCTGTAAATGGATAGTCTGATTTACCCTCCTTTGCATGTCATTTTCTTCTATTTGAACTTCCTGCAATAGTTTCATTACTGGAACCCCTAAAGATGTTGGGAAAATGGCATCTATGCCATAAACTAGTTGGTAAGGAGACATACCTATGGATTTTTTGGTGGTTAGTCTATCAGCCCATAGTGCGTGTACTAGTTTTCCATGCCATGCCTTTTGATTTTGTTCAAGAAGTTTTTTGATGATGTTGACTAGGATTTTGTTAGAGGACTCGGCTAAACCATTACCTTGAGGGTAATAAGCTGTGGAATGTCCTAATGAAATGTGATATTTGTAACAGAAGTCAACCATTCTTTTGGAGGAAAAGGCAACGACGTTATCCGTGATAATCTTCCTAGGACAGCCGAATCTAGATAGAATGTTGGTTTCTAGGAATTAATGATGACTGAATCGGTGGCATTCCTGGAGGGTATGGCTTCTATCCATTTGGTAAAGTAATCAGTGGCTGTAAGGATCCATTTATGTTGAGCGAATGAAGAAGGGTGAATCTCCCCAATAAAATCTAAACCCCATTGCTGGAAAGGTCCTTCAACTATGATGGGATGTAAGGGCAAAGGTAAAAGCTTTTTCTTGCCATAAAAAATTTGGCACTTATGGCATGTCATAACTAGTTTGTGAGTGTCAAGAAATAAGGTAGGCCAATAATAACCGGCTCTAAGGATTTTGTTAGCTATGGTTTTCTAGTAGAGATGACCTCCACATTCTCCTTCATGCATTTCGTGCATAATTTTCTCTGCATCATACCCAAGAAAACATTTAAGCAGCATATCAGTGGGATTTTTCCAATACAGAACTCCATCAACAATGCAAAACTTTAGGGATTTTTGTTTAAGGAACCTTGCTTTTGTTTTTGATAAAGTTAGAGGAGCATTTATATAAAATAATATATAAATAATATCCGCATACCAAGGTGAATTTAAAAACATTTCTTCAACATGAGGGGCTGTGCATTCTTCCTTTTCTTCTAAGGTGTCAACAAAATTTATATCTAATGCTTGGAGGTTAGTTTCAGCCATTAGTCTTGCGAGTCCTTGTCCTTTAACTAGTTTGATGGGTCGGATTTCTAAGTCATATTCTACGATGATAGCGATCCATTTTCCCCTTTTACCATCGGGATCTTGATTTAATATATCTTTGATGACGGTATTAGGAACGAAAGAAATGATATGAGAATGCAATATATAAACTCAGAAATGTTTCAGTGCTTTTACCAATGCGAATACCTATTTTTCCATGATGTTATATTTTAAGGGAGCATCTCTTAGGGATTTTCTAGAAAAGGCAATGGGCTATTCTTGCCCTACTGCATTCTTTTGTAACAACACGGAAGCTATCGTGTGTTCTGATGCAAATGAGAAAATTTAAAAATATTTGGTGAAATCAGGACTTATCAGTATTGGTGTTTCGGTTAGGGCTGTTTTAACCAATTCAAAAGATTTTTTGGCTTCTGTAGTCAATTTAACCCCAACCTCTTTTTTCAACATGTTTGTGATATCTCTCTGAAGTTCGGCAAGATTTGGGATGAATCTTCTTAAGAAATTAATTTTTCCAATAAAGGATTGCAAATCCTTTATGTTTCTGGAGTGACTTATTTGTAATATGTCTTCAATTCTCTGGGGGTCTATTTTTATTCCATCTTCCGAAATGATGTGACCTAGGAGTTTTCCTTCTTCAAGACAGAAAATTGTTTTCTTAGGGTTCAGAGATAAACCATATTTTCTACATTTGTTAAAACCCTTTCTCAAGTGAACCAGGTGCTATTCATCTGATTTGGAATATACTGTGATATCGTCAATATATATAAATATGAAATAACCTATGTCTTCTGAGAAGGCTATGTCCATGGCTCTTTGGAATATGGTTCCAGCATTCATTAATCCAAAAGGCATTTTAACATACATGAAAGTGCCCCAAGGTGTGGTGAAAGCCATTTTGTGTTGATCAGTGGGGTAAACCAGCACTTGGTTGTAACCAGAAAAACCATCAACCAATGAGATCCTTTTAGCACCTAACATCTTTTAAAGTATCTGTTCCATTTTGGGCAATGGATAGTTGTCTTTCAAATAGGCTCCATTCAGATTTCAGAAATCGATACAAAGTCTGATCTCACCAGTTTTTTTCCTAACTAATACTAGATTTGAAACCCACTCAAAGTACCTGAGGGACACTATTATCCCAGGATCATACATCTTTTTGATTTCCTTTTCAACCAAAGGTAGTAATACTGGGTTTATTCTTCTCAACTTTTGTTTGAAAGGCTTCTTCTTTTCTTTGAGGGGGATTTTATGTTGAATTATGCTTGTGTCATATGATTTCAAATCTTGGTATCCCCATGCGATCACATCTTTAAATTCTTTAAACAACTTGATGTACTTCTGTTTTATGTGAGGAGGGAGGGTTTTGGATAGTTTGATCTTTCTTGGTTCTTCTGTGCTTCCTATGTTATATTTTTCTATGTTAACCTTGGTAGATTCCATTTTTGGCTTTTTGGCCACATCGTTAAAATCAAACAATTCCTCTAAAGGCGCAAGCCCTCTGGGTATGGTGTCATTTTCACAATGTAAGACTTCAAGCTCTCTTTGGTCTATGTCCTCTCCTGTATCAGCTTCATATGGATGATTTACCAAGTTTACATTTGTCCAAGAAGGTAAATTTGGCTCTTGATCTTGATTTTTTCCAAGATTATTTTCTTCATTTTCTAAGTCTATTTTGGTCACTTCAAATTCATTCCTAGATTGTAAAAAATCATCAATTTGATCGTCATCTTTGAATATTTTCCAATGGTCAATATTGTCTAGTTTTGTAGGGCGATGTTTGACCTGAATACTGTATTGCTCGTTTAAACATGGTATTTGGCCATTGCTTGCGGAAAAGGTGAGCTCATTGGCTAGGCTATTTTGAACCCTAGGAATATAAGTGAGTTCATATTTCTCGAAGGTTTTGAGGATGTCTAAAGCTACATTACTATATTCTCTGTCTTGGGTTTTTTGACGAGTATTCACCTTTGATTTGTCTAATTACAAGTTCTGAATCTCCGTGGGCTGATATTTTCTTAGTGCCTAACTCCTTAAGTATGTGCAAACCAAGGAGAAGGGCCTCATATTCCACAATGTTATTAGTACATTGGAATTCTAATCTGAAAGAATGACCTTCATTAGTATTGTGTATCTAGATGCTGGCCCCCGAACCAGTTTTGCCACAAGAACCGTCAAAGCTTATACTCCAAAGAGTCTCTTTTTCATACATGATACTAAGCTATTTTTCAGGTTTCTTGGAGCTTCGATCATCAGTTTCTTTATTTGGGGATGGGAAATGTTGTTTTGATGGTTTGAAATCCTCTTCATTTTCTTTTATCTACTCATTTATATCACTTTCATTGTATAAGATAAAAGAATCTAAATTGGAATGAATGGAATAAATGGGAGTGTTGTTTGGCCTATCCCGGTTGCTAACCATGTATTTCATGTGAGTCTCTCGGTACAACCTCCTAGTCTGGTTGAAAACTGGGATGGTAGCGAATGACATATCCATTTGAAGGTTACCTTGTATATTGGCAGCCCATGATCTTGATAATAGCATTCCATACTTAGGAGGAATATCGGCCACTACTACGTCCATGACTAGGTTTTTTGCCAGTATTTGTGTTAAAGCAAAACACAGGTTCTTTATTAGGCCTAGGCATTTGACCTGACTTGAATCAAATAAGTACAGGTCTTTGTAAGGTTTAGTTAACTCTAGACCCATATTCTCCATGACTGCTTTAGGCATGAGGTTATGGGAGGCACCAGAATCTAACATGGCATTATGTAATATCTTGTCCTGGATGTTCAAACTTACATAGAAAGGGGAAACAGTTCCTTCTTGGTATTCACCTTCTATTTCGGGACCGAATAAAAGCTCGAGTTTGTCATCAGTCAGATTTAAAGTATTTGCCTCATTTCCTATGTTAAAAACTTTGAAGATTTGAGATCTATACCTATCTATAGTTATTAGCTCAGTAAGGGGTATGGTTATTTTTATTTTGGCAATTTCCCCTTCAAAACTAAATGGCGCTTGTAGTTTGGATAGATTTGTTTCAGTTTTTTCAGCCATGAATTTCTCTATGTTCTTAATTTTCTAACTTTGGTTCGGGATTTTGTTCAACAAAGCCATCTCGGGGATTTTGGTAGAGGTACTAGGACAATCTGAGCCAAGGTTTGTCTGAATAGCTTTATCTTTGTTTTGGTCAGTTTTCTTGACCATGATTTTGTTGCTATCCACTGCTCTTTTAAGGATGGTATCGGGAGTTTTAGTAACAACAGTGTCTGAGCTACCTTTCTTGGAGTTGTCTTGGTTTTTTCTACTCCTAAGATCATACTTCCTGTGAGCTTCTATTATGGCATTCTGAAATATTACAGTAGGATCTTCGGGGTCCTCATAGTTGGTTTCATTTTGATTCGGAGAGAAGAAAGCTTGTTCTTCTTCTGTGAGGTTGTTAGTCTCAAAAGTGTTTTCCATATTCATACATATTTCCATTATGTCATAACCATTTAGCTCTTATTTCATAGCCATCTGACCTAAAACCCTACATCAAGTAACAATTTTCATAAATATATGGGTTAGGATCCTTGTCTTCCAAAGTTATTTATTTTATGTATTTAAAGTGAATTTATTATTAGAAACTAAAAAATTAACATAGTTTCATATATCTATATATGTGTTGTGAGTTTTGTGACATGTGTAGGTCAATAAGGAGACTTCTAGAAGACCCTTATGTGGCACTCTAAGGCCAAATTCGAATTTGGTTGGAGAAGATCATGGGATCATGAGAACATGTGTCTCACTTCCTTGTTGTATTGAAACTCTAAGAGGATATGTGTCTCATTTCTTAGTTGTGTTGAAAATCTAGAAAGACATGTGTCTTATCATTTCCTATTTTGATTGTAACTCTAGAGATGGAGGGAGAGATTCATGGACTCCCATTAATGAGATAACTCCTCATATTTTGTATAAATAGGAGAAGCTTTCTCCTATCATGGGTAATGAAAAGGTAATGAAAAAGTAGTGAAATAGGAGAAGGAGAGAAAAGGAATAGAGAGTCTTTTGTAACAAAGCTTAAGATGGAATGGGATGTAGATTTGTGAGTTTTTCTTAATAAAGAAGTTCTTTGATGCTGTTTTGATTACATCTTCAAGGAGCTAAGGATTACACCAAATTGGTAGCAGAGGGCCCCTGCTATCAAAGGAGGATTTTGCATGTTTTCTAGATAAGTTGTTTTCAATTTTGTTTTGTCATATTTCCTTAGATTGCTTTCTGAAATCATAGCTTTTAGCATTATTTTTCATGTCATTTGCTTAGATAAAGGATCCTCATGATATTGCAGTTAGTCTCTTTCTCAAGCTCTTCCAAAACATCTTTATTAAATGAATGAGATTCAATTGTGATATTTTGAGTTATTAGCATTTCATTTTCTATTATTTAGTTTTTAGTGTTTACATTATATTTCTTTAGGCAGAGTTAGTAAGAGGGCCAGAAGCTTCTGGTTTCATCCTTTCTAGTAAAGGTGAAATAACCAGTAAAAGCCCCCACTATCAATCTCTGTATAAGAAATATTTTGTTTACACAATTTCAGATCAAATTCCTCATTATACTGCAGTTAATCTCTTTCAAAAGCTTTTCCAATAAACCTCTAATTCACGAATAAGACTAAGTTGTAATATTGTGAGTTATTGATTGTTTTGCTTCATAGAATATCCTTATCACATTATGATTAATCTCTTTCAAAAGCTCTTCCAATAAACCTCTAACTCATGAATGAGATTTAGTTGTAATGTTATAAGTTGTTTCAGCATTTCATAGGAGATCCTTACTACATTATAGTAATCTTTTTCTCAAGCTCTTCCAACAAACCTTTATCAAATGAATGAGATTTCACTATAATGTTTTAAGTTATTGCAATTAGATTAAAAGATCTTCATTATCTTACAACCATTCTTTTTCTTAAAAGCTCTTCCAACATATCAATATTAGATGAAAGAGATTTGGTTGTATTATGTTGAGTTAATTAGCATTTTCTGTTTTGCAATTAGATTAAAAGATCCTCATTATCTTACAATCATTCTTTTTCTTAAAAAGCTCTTCCAACATATCAATATTAGATGAAAGAGATTTGGTTGTATTATGTTGAGTTACATTTTATGTTCATTTGCAAGCTAGGATATCCATGGATTAGAATGTTCTGTTTTTCATCATTTTCCTAATTAGGGATAGAATTTACAATTACACTCTGTTTTGAGTCTAAAGTTTCCTTTTCTTTTCTTTTTGACATAGATTTGATTTCATCTCTTGAACAAAAGTACTAAAAAGACAAAACCTCCAAAAACATCAATAAAACACATACAACGAAGTAAGGAAGAGGTCACTTAAGCACATATAGTGCACCACACTTCATCAGTTTACTAGCCCTGGTTGATAATTTATGTTAGCAATTTAGGACGCTAAATTGACTACACATTTGAGAGAAAGGAATAGAGGAAGTGGTTACCACAAAGCTTAAGATGGAATGGGATGTAGATTTGTGAGTTTTTCTTAATAAAGAAGTTCTTTGATGTTGTTTTGATTACATCTTCAAGGAGCTAAGGATTACACCAAATTGGTAGCAGAGGGCCCTTGCTATCCAAGGCAGATTTTGCATGTTTTCTAGATAAGTTGTTTTCAATTCTGTTTTGTCATATTTCCTCACTTAGATTGCTTTCTGAAATCATAGCTTTTAGTATTATTTTTCTTGTCATTTTCTTAGATAAAGAATCCTTATGATATTGCAGTTAGTCTCTTTCTCAAGCTCTTCCAAAACATCTTTATTAAATGAATGAGATTCAATTGTGATATTTTGAGTTATTAGCATTTCATTTTTTGTTATTTAGTTTTTAGTGTTTACATTATATTTCTTTAGGCAGAGTCAGTAAGAGGGCCAGAAGCTTCTAGTTTCATCCTTTCTAGTAAAGGTGAAATAACCAGTAAAAGCCCCTACTGTCAATCTCTGTATAAGAAATATTTTGTTCACACAATTTTACATGCCATCGATTCACTCATTATCAAAATTAGTCTCTTTCACAAGCTCTTCAATAAACCTTCAATTCCACCCGAATAGGACTAAGGCATAGTATTGTGAGTTATTGATTGTTTTGCTTCATAGAAGATCCTTATCACATTATGATTAATCTCTTTCAAAAAGCTCTTCCAATAAACCTTTAACTCATGAATGAGATTTAGTTGTAATGTCATAAGTTGTTTCAGCATTTCATAGGAGATCCTTACTACATTATAGTAATTTTTTTCTCAAACTCTTCCAACAAACCTTTAACAAATGAATGAGATTTCACTATAATGTTTTAAGTTACTGTTCTGTTTTGCAATTAGATTAAAAGATCCTCATTATCTTACAACCATTATTTTTCTTAAAAGCTCTTCCAACATATCAATATTAGATGAAAGAGATTTGGTTGTATCATGTTGAGTTAATTAGCATTTTCTGTTTTGCAATTAGATTAAAAGATCCTCATTATCTTACAATCATTCTTTTTCTTAAAAATCTCTTCCAACATATCAATATTAGATGAAAGAGATTTGGTTGTATTATGTTGAGTTACATTTCATGTTCATTTTCAAGTTAGGATATCCATGGATTAGAATGCTCTGTTTTTCATCATTTTCCTAATTAGGGATAGAATTTACAATTACACTCTGTTTTGAGTCTAAGGTTTCATTTTCTTTTCTTTTTGACATAGATTTGATTTCATCTTTTGAACATAAGTACTAAAAAGACAAAACCCCCAAAAACATCAATAAAATACATACAACGAAGTAAGGAAGAGGTCACTTAAGCACATATAGTGCACCACACTTCATCATTTTACTAGCCTTGGTTGATAATTTATGTTAGCAATTTAGGACACTAAATTGACTACACATTTTGGCATTGTTGCCGGGGAAGTGTAATTAGGAGACCTTATTTCTTACATCTAAAAAAAATTATTAATAATTCTTGAGTATGCTCTCCTCCTGCACTTTGTGTGATCTCGAGGATAAGAAAAAGGATTCTTACGTAAAAAACAAAATATAATAATCTTGAGTATGCTCTCCTCTTGCACTTGGGTGATCTGGAAGATCAGAAAAAGAATTGTTATGTAAAAAAAAAAGAAAAAAAGAGACAATAAACTTCATCATTTCAATTGATTCAATAAAAAAAAAAAAATGAAAAAATTCCAATACATTGTTTTGCTTAATGAAATATATATGTGTATTTTTAAATTTTTGAAAATATAACATACATAATTTTATTAACAAATCAATTTAAAAAAAAAAAAAAATTAATTTAAAAAAAATGACTCATGGAAATAAGACTCACGCATACGCATGAGGCCAGCCTTTGGCTTAGCTTTAAGCATAAATGCAGACTTTCAATCCACACAAAGACCCATGCACTGCAATTTAAAAAAAAAAAAAAAAAGAGGAACATTCTCTTTTTCATATTCGTTTTTCCTCAAACAACAGTTATTAGAAATAATTTTTAAAAGAATTTGCACACAATGAATGTATATTACATGAAGAAACTGTTAATGAGGAAAAGATTGCAAATTGTTGATGAGAAGAAGATTGCAATTTGCTGATGAAGAGAAGATTACAAATTCAATTGTAGGGACATACAATGGAAGTGTATCATATGAAGAAATTGCTGATGATGAGAAGATTTCAGAGTGTTGATGAAGAGAAGATTGTAGATTCCATTGCAAGTAATTGGAATGAGGAAGATCAATCTGAACTTCTCTGTGAGATACAAGCCATTACACTTCAAAACTTGCAAAATAAAAACAAATCAAACCACAAGTAATTGCCAGAAAACGAAATGCGTCATTGTCAAAAACACCCGATTTTAAAACGAATTTTCTGAGCAAACCAGGACGAATTAGAAAAAACTAAAACATGGGTTTTTTCGGGAACGGGGTGAATTAGGTAATCTTATAAGAACTTTCTGAAATTCGCAGCCATTTGGGAGAAATTCAGGGTTCTTCGGAGCACTAATTTGCAGTGTGCGTGAGAGAAAAATGTTTTTTTTTTATGAAAACAATCACGGTTTTATAAAATTCAATTTTGAGAAATAATCAAGGAACTGATTTCCTTATTTGAAGGAAAATGTGGCAGAATTCATGTGTGGTGGCACATGATGAGTGACAAATGGATTATTTGAGGCAAACACATTATCACATGTGCATCAAATGCAAGTTGTATAAATTGAAAAGGACTCTGCCTTCATCTCCTTCATAGTTAGGAATTTGACTTTAGAAATTTCAAGTTTTTTATTTTTATTTTTTATTTTGCATGAAAGAGGCATTGGCATGACTTTGTTTCAAAAATATTCATAAGGACAATTATTTCATCCATGCTTTATTTCATTTAAAAAATAAAAAAATAAATTTCAAAAAAATTTCAAAAAAATTCAAAAAAAAAATTCAAAAAAAAAAATAAAAAAAAAATTGAATCAATGAAATGAATAAGTTATTTGCTCACTTTTCTGAAGGTATTGATTAATTTTGGACTGATGATGAAAGATGAATGGCTAACTTTTTATTCAAGATTTTTAGCAGCTGAAAAACCTCATTGTTCAAATCAGCCTAACTTTCTCATACAAAATCATATTTTGATGATTCAAGTATCGTTGGAAAGGTCTCAACAAGATCTACATAGTGATAAATCCATCATTAGAGTTTGAAATGGTAAATAATGAAATAAATTGCTGAAAAGAAGCAACATTCAACTTGAGGCACTAATTCCAAAACATGTATAAATTCTTTTGATTTTTCCTTTGAGAACTTGTTTCATTAATACAAATTATTAGTTTTGTGTGTAAATATCATAACTAGAGAGATTGATCACCTCTCTCCTTTGATAATCTTACATTCCATTGCAGAAGAAGTATTAGTTTTTTTTGTAGGTTCCAGGAGGAAGGACAAATGACTACAAGAGAATGGTGTCTCTCTAAGAGACCAATTTGTTTCATAAGAGGATGATCAGCAACAAAGAGGAGGAAATATGCTGATGAAAAATCAAATCCAAACACTTGAAAACTTTCAGATACTATTGTCTCCATCATATCCATACCTCATAATAAACCATTCACCTCATTTCACTTCATATTTTCCATTTACATTCACATCCACTTTCCATTTATTTTTGTCCATTCATAACCACAAATAAAAGCAAGAGGCTCATTCACATGCTTATTGCCCATTTCCATTTCTACTCTCCATTGCCATCTTCCATTTTCATTTTCCATTTCTTGTCATTTTCATTCCGCAAATAAGCCCTGCTTCAATGCAAATTATTGAGTCCATAGTTCTTTGAGTCTAAGTTCTTTGTAAAAACACCTTGAGGCTTGCATGCCTTAATGGCAAGTTCTCATGCTGACAAACAATGGGAATACATTAATGTCCCTTGTTCGTCAGATCTTCTAGGTGACTCGACATCGGCAAAATCATTCGTACCTAGTAAGATGTGTTTGGGCATCTTGACTCTCATTGTCATCAATGGTGAGAGTTCTCGTGTTGACTAGTGGCATCCATTAATGGCCACTAAGTCAACAATTTCCTACTATGTTCAACATCAGAACATATTTTCACATAGTAGGAATTATGCCAATGAGTTTTGAAGACATGAAGACTATTATTTTCAGCATTTTGGAGCAGATTCAGCAAGTTTTAGTAGAAGCAATAAAAAGTCATCTTATCTCTTTATCCATGACTCCTCTTGTTCAGCCACTTGAAGAAGAATATGATTAGAATTTTTCAGCCACCACACATACACAACTCATCCACATTTAAGGTAAGTGAAGGTATGTTGTTTTCTAATTTTTAGTCATGTAATTCATTAGAATGCTAAAATTGTAACTTTGGAAAAATTCCTCACTCCCTTTTTCACATTGTCATATCTTTAGTTGGGGGGAAGGGACATCATTTCATATCCACATGTCATACACTATCACACATTTTCATTTTCATTTCCACCCACATATACTTCCCAACCAACTATTTTTGCAACATGATCCAAAAGATTATATGCCTTGCAAATGATCAATTCATTGATGAAGTAATTGATTCTAAATGTTTTCATGAACTTTGATGCAACAAAGAAAATAAAGCATTGCTACACAAGAACCGTTGCTCAAAAAAAAAAAAAAAAATGGTTGTTACACAAGAACCAACCATTAAAAAAAAAATAAAAAAAATAAAAAAAATGTTGCAATCAAATATATTATACTTTGCCAAAAAGGAAAATATCAAGAAGCAAAGTTTGGAACGAATCTATATGAGTCAAAACTCATAAAAAATCAACTCATGGACAAATGAATCATTGCAATAGTTGCATGAGGACATGCAACAACTTCAGTTGGGGGGTATGTTGAGTCTCAAAAGTGTTTTCCATATTTATACATATTTCCATTATGTCATAACCATTTAGCTCTTATTTCATAGCCATCTGACCTAAAACCCTACATCAAGTAACCATTTTCATAAATATATGGGTTAGGATCCTTGTTTTCCAAAGTTATTTATTTTATGTATTTAAAGTGAATTTATGATTAGAAACTAGAAAATTAACATAATTTCATATATCTATATATGTGTTGTGAGTTTTGTGACATGTGTAGGTCAAAAAGGAGACTTCTAGAAGACCCTTATGTGGCACTCTAAGGCCAAATTCGAATTTTGTTGGAGAAGATCATGGGATCATGAGAACATGTGTCTCACTTCCTTGTTGTATTGAAACTCTAAAAGGATATGTGTCTCATTTCTTAGTTGTGTTGAAACTCTAGAAAGACATGTGTCTTATCATTTCCTATTTTTATTGTAACTCTAGAGATGGAGGGAGAGATTCATGGACTCCCATTAATGAGATAACTCCTCATATTTTGTATAAATAGGAGAAGCTTTCTCCTATCATGAGTAATGAAAAAGTAGTGAAAAATAGGAGAAGGAGAGAAAGGAATAGAGAGTATTTTGTAACAAAGCTTAAAATGGAATGGGATGTAGATTTGTGAGGTTTTCAATAAAAAAATTCAGTTCTTTGATGTTGTTTTGATTACATCTTCAAGGAGCTAAGGATTACACCAAATTGGTAGCAGAGGGCCCCTGCTATCCAAGGAGGCTTTTGCATGTTTTCTAGATAAGTTGCTTTCAATTATGTTTTGTCATATTTCCTTACTTAGATTGCTTTCTGAAATCATAGCTTTTAGCATTATTTTTCATGTCATTTGCTTAGATAAAGGATCTTCATGATATTGCAGTTAGTCTCTTTCTCAAGCTCTTCCAAAACATCTTTATTAAATGAATGGGATTCAATTGTGATATTTTGAGTTATTAGCATTTCATTTTCTGTTATTTAGTTTTTAGTGTTTACATTATATTTCTTTAGGCAGAGTCAGTAAGAGGGCCAGAAGCTTCTGGTTTCATCATTTCTAGTAAAGGTGTAATAACCAGTAAAAGCCCCTACTGTCAATCTCTGTATAAGAAATATTTTGTTCACACAATTTTAGATCAGATTCCTCATTATATTGTAATTAGTCTCTTTCACAAGCTCTTCCAATAAACCTTTAATTCACGAATGGGACTAAGTTGTAGTATTGTGAGTTATTGATTGTTTTGCTTTATAGAAGATCCTTATCACATTATGATTAATCTCTTTCAAAAAGCTCTTCCAATAAACCTTTAACTCATGAATGAGATTTAGTTGTAATGTTATAAGTTATTTCAGCATTTCATAGGAGATCCTTACTACATTATAGTAATCTTTTTCTCAAGCTCTTCCAACAAACCTTTAACAAATGAATGAGATTTCACTATAATGTTTTAAGTTACTGTTCTGTTTTGCAATTAGATTAAAAGATCCTCATTATCTTACAACCATTCTTTTTCTTAAAAGCTCTTCCAACATATCAATATTAGATGAAAGAGATTTGGTTGTATTATGTTGAGTTACATTTCATGTTCATTTGCAAGCTAGGATATCCATGGATTAGAATGTTCTGTTTTTCATCATTTTCCTAATTAGGGATAGAATTTACAATTACACTCTGTTTTGAGTCTAAGGTTTTCTTTTCTTTTCTTTTTGACATAGATTTGATTTCATCTCTTGAACAAAAGTACTAAAAATACAAAACCTCCAAAAAAATCAATAAAACACATACAACGAAGTAAGGAAGATGTCACTTAAGCACATATAGTGCACCAAACTTCATCGGTTTACTAGCCCTGGTTGATAATTTATGTTAGCAATTTAGGACACTAAATTGACTACACGCAGGTAAACCTCACTCTCGTTATCAGAACCTATTAGGTTCAAATGAATTTCACCAATGGGTTATGTATCGCTCTCTTCGTCATCAACATAGTTTTCATTGAAGGGTGGCCTGATTTGTTGGTCAGTTTCCCTTGGTTTGTTTTGAGGCTGTTCTCTCCTAAAGTTTTGGTTCCAGTTTCTGTTTGGTGGGTTTGGTTGGTTGTCCCTAACAGGTGTCTTTTCACTTATTTTTTCCCACATCCTTGCCATGGATTTAACCAGGCCATCTATTCTAGGATATGAGGAAGATACTAAGGGGGCAACATCGTCACGGTATGTGACTTTGTTCTCTGATCTTATCCTAGCTCTCTTTTCAGCTAAGTTGGCTTCTGCATTTATAGCCACTTTTTTTATTTCCTCTAGGGTTGGGGGGTCCTTGTCTCTTAGTTGATAAGTCATGTCCGGGTCGAAACCTTCGGGAAAATTTGCTAAGGCTGAGCCAAGTGGAGGTTTGAAGTGAGGCAAGAAGGCATTATAAACATTGTTGAACCTAGTGCAGTATTCCTGGACACTTTCTCCATTTTCCCTTTTTAGGTTGTTATATTCAGACAAGATTTGAATGGGGTTCTTTTTTATTTCCCACTTATTTATGAAATTTTGGTAGAGTTCTGGGAGATTGTGTATGCTATTTGGAGTGAAGCTCTTAAACCATTTTTTGGGTTCTCCGCCCAAGATTTGGGCGAACATCCTCATTCTTATGGTCTCGTCTTCTAATTCCATGTATTCAAAGGCATCGCTAATTCTATCTACATGTTGTTGGGTGGTAGTAGCCTCAAATCCGGTGAAGTGTGGGATTTTGGATTGGTAGTCATGTTGTAAAGGTGCCAAAGGTTGTGGCAACACCAAGGGTGCATACCAAGCTGCCATGGTGGGAGCTAATGGTTGATTTACAATATGAGGGCTTGTGGGATGAGCTGAGGTGATTTGAACAGTGGTGGTTTGGATGGGTGTGGTGGATGTACTCGGACTTGTGAACTGATTTTGAGTAGATCTGAGATGGTAGGAGCCAAAGTGGTGGAGAAGCTGAAATTCGGGAGGTGTAGTAGGTGAGGCTTCTCTACTAGGACTCTGTTGCAAATCTAAGGGCTCAAGATCGTCAAAGTTTATTTTACTTTGTGAATTGCTTCTAAAAAGGGTTTTCACTGATTTTAAGTCAAATGGGGAATCCTGCAAGGATGTGAAGTGTTCAGGTACTGATCTTGCTTTACGGATGGACCTATCGGTAGCTAAGTTGCCAGTTTCGGAAGCTTGCCACAAAATCTTCTCTAGGTTATCAACTATTATAGGGGGATTTGGGTTTGGATGGGAGCTAGTATTGATTCTTCGTGAAGCCAGATTTCGAATTAAGAGTTTAGAGAGGATGGTATTTGTGATTGTTTTGGATGGATGGCCTCTCTAGAGGTTTTGCTAATGTGAAGGATGGTAAACACAAAAATGAATGCTAGTGGAGTCGCCAGGTGGATTTCTTTGAGATCTATGGTCCACCACCAATACTATCAAAGATGCTTTCGGGAAAAAATTTTCTAGCAAACTTTGAGGTGAATACTTGTAAGGAAGATTTATCACTTAGTTTCAACAGTTTTCTAGACTGTTTGGACAAGCTAGAGGTTTTATTTGCAAGTTTATTTTGTTTATCTCCTACGTTTAGGTGAAGTTTTCTGAATCACTAAGTTATACTTAGTTTGTCACTTGATCACAGAGTTTACACCATGAATTTTAAGTTTTGGAAAGGATGAATCAACAGAAAGGTATGGTCTATAAATTTTTGGTTTTTATGGAGTTTTTAGGCCTACTAGAGGCTAGTGGAGTCACCAAGTGGAACTTGGTTGTCTTTATAGAGAGTTACTTATGGTCCACCACCAATAACTAGGAAAAGCCAATCTGGTGACGTTTTTGGGGTTTTCTGAGTTTTTATGTGCAGCCTATGGTTTATTAGAGTATTCTAAAATTGATTCATCACTTTGCTAGGGTGGTGAAAACAAAAACAGTTTACTCTAAATGATTCTATGGACTGCTTGCCTGTTTAAATTTTGAAATACTAATGAATCTACAAGAGTTTGCTAGACTGTTATGTACTCAGTTAGTCCCACCGTGATCGCCATTATGTTAGGGTCCCGTGATTTGGCTGATTGGCAAGCCAAGTGACAGGGTAACATCAAACCAACTTTGGAGCCCAAGGACCTAGCCTTCCTAGACTCAGAGAGGGCTCTCTCTATTTGTGTAAGGGATATCTATGTGTTTGCTTCTTATGTTTCTGATTTTAGGCTAGTTGTGAAGTAGGTTTTTTGGTTTTGCTTTTTAGGTTTGTGAGGGAAGAACTGATCAAAGACTAAGATAGATAAAAACATTGTCAGATCAACTAGGCTATGGGGTCGAAAAGGTCAAGAAAGCTTCAGATGGTGATACAAGGTATGTTGAAGGGCCGATTTGATCAAGGTAAAATGGATCTTAAGGTAAAATGAAGTGGGATGGACACTAAGTTTGTGAAGAACAAAGGCTTTCAAACATAAATAGTTCAATAGCTGACATAAACATGGTAGGGCTAACCATTAATCATGAGAAATGTAACTATAAACTGATAAATGCATAGAAATAAACATTCAAGCAATACATAGAGATATATGACTCTCTAACTTTAGGAAATTGCTATCAGACTTTGGGGAAAGACAATTAAGACAAAAAAATAACTCAAAGCACTATGAGGAAATGCCTAAACATAGTATTTCAAGCTACCGGGCACTTTGAAGTAAGATTGCATAGTTTTAGGCAAAGGGCAAGATCAGTACAAGACCTCATTGGTTCAACTAAGACAATCAAACAATCAAAGAAAGGCTTCAGAGGTGGAGCTATGACTAACCATGAGTAAGCAAGGCATACCGTGAATCATACTTAGCATGCATAAAACCATAAATGAAACAAGCAAACAATTTCTTCAGTTATCAATAGCAATCAAGGATTATTTGATGTGACTAAAAAGGAAGAAAACATAGAAGCTATAAAGAAACAGGAAATCTGAGGTGCCTCCAAGGGCATGTCTCAAATCTATTCTCTACTGTCTTATAGCAAGAAAGAGCATGAAATATGAATGAAAACTAAGAAGCATAACAGAGAGGGACACTATACCATTTTACCAAGTCAAGGAATCCAACAGCAGTCCTCTTTCATCATCCAAAACATTCAAGAAACTATCTAATGCATGAGACAAGTATTTCTTCCAAGCTTGTATAACCATATATTGCTCTATATCATCAATTTCAGCCTTGTTTACAATGAAGTCTCTTGGAATATATAGGCCAAGATGAAGGAGAACCTCCTAGTGCAACTAGCAAGCTCATTGGCCCATCAAAAATATCTGATTTTGTCCTTGAGGCTTTGCAAAGCCCAAGGCACAAAATATCTATAAAAATATCTTAAAAATGCTAAAAAAGGAAATTATATTGACTTTTCCTAACTAACCATGGCCAAAAAAGGCTAAATGCACATTAGGAAAAGCCACTTTAGAAAAATGCATTTTTCACAAAAATACTTAAGAAATATATCAGCAGAAAGTCTCTTGTCTTGTGGGCAACTTTTAGAGGCCTTCCAGATGTCAAAACAAGGTCCGTGATGGCTCGTTATAAATCTATAGATATCTAGTTTTTGAAAATTCTTTTTTTTCTCCAAACAGATCAGTAGAAGCCTGTAAAAAATTGACCTTTGTGGAAAAACCCAGAAAATAGACTTTGCTGATATGCAAGGCAGAGTGTTGAAAAAGTGACTGTTTTTCGCCATTTTGTGGGACCAAATCATCTTCAATTGATCTGAAAATCACTGAGTAGTTGCCCCTGAAATTATGGCATCCAATGATACCATTTTCGTCCTTTGAGGATGTCTCAAACAGAAATGGTGATGCCCATGATTTTTAGCAAAAAACCCAAAAATGTCAAAAAACCAAAACTTGTTGAATTTTGCCCAATTTTGGTGAGCATGACCCTCAAGGGTTTTTAAAAACATGCTAAGAAGCTGAGGCCAAAATTTGAAGCTTTGATATATATTTCTTCATTTTTGGTGTCGGACACCTCTTTTGAGCCTTCTTGAGCCTCTCTTATGTGGCCTTCAATTTCCGTCGAGCGAACTGATTAAGCTTCTTATAGTGCCCAGACATTCTTCTTTGAAGGTCCAAATCTCTATTGGCCTTCTCCAACTTCTTCTCCAAGTGGTCATTCACCCTTTCAAGCCATGTTTCTCTATTGTTTTCTATCTCTTGGGTGAATAAAGTAGTGAGAGGAAAAGAATGGAAAAGGGCAGTCTCTTCCTCTTTTTGTTTCTCTAAGGCTCTTCTGAGTCCCATGATCCTTGGCCTCTTTCTTCTTGGCTGATCTTCATCTTCGCTATCATTGAACTCACCCATGAGTTATTCCAACTTAATTTGTGCCTTGGAAGCCTCTTTTTGATATTTGATAGCTCGTGTCTCATATACCGCCATGTGGACACTCATCTGCTTGTTTTGTGTTTGCAAAAAGTGAATGAGGTTTTTAGACCTCTCTAGATCCGCTTTTAGATCATGAATTTGATCTTCTCTATTTATCAAGAGAGACTCTAGGATTCTGGCCTCATTGTTGCTATCATCACTGTTTATCGGAATTATGTCAAAGTCCCTCTCTTTCTCATGGCTGCTTTCTTCCTTTTCCTTTCCCTTGCTTTGGGTGGCCTTCTTGGTCTTCCTCCTCTTTGGTAATTCCACAATGGATTTATTGGGAAATTTCCCTTTGCTTCGGAGGGCTCTAGTGACATTTGGAGTCACAGTTTGAGGCACTCTCTTTCTTGATGTTCGGGGCTTTGTCACCTTTGGAGAAGAAAGCATGGCCCCTTGCCTAGGAGAGGCAGCTAGCACATGCTCTATTTGCTCTTTGACCTTGCTACTCTCCTCATCATGTTTGATATTGTGAGGGCTACCAGTATCCTCATCAAACTGTTCGATTTCCTTATCATGTTGTTTCATTTCTTCATCATTGCCCTCTTCACTATTTTGGTCTTCTTCATGGCGCTCTTCTTTACCACTATGCTGCCTTTCATCACTGTGTTTTTCTTCTTCCTCATGCTGTTCTTCCTCACTGTGTTTTTCTTCTTCATCATGCTGTTCTTCCTCACTGTGTTGCTCTTCACTTTTCTCCCTTTCCTCACTGCAGCCTTCTTCTCCTCATTATGCTACTCTTCCTCGCCAATAATGGAGATTTTAGCTTATTAGGATTTGGCTTACTAGAAGAAGGAGAAAGATGCTGAGTGGAAGGTGAAGGAGATGCATGGGATGAAGAAACAGTGGCGAAATCGGGATGTGCAATGAAAGTGTCCCAAGAGATTCCCTTCTCAAGTTGATGAAGAATGACAATCTTGATGAGGGAATGATGGAAAAGGAAAACTGGCTGCTGAGAGGGAGGTTTCTTTTGAACAGTGAAGGCCATCTTTTCAATATTTCTATGGAGGAAAAAGGGGATGTTTAACAATTGAGTCCTCGTGAAGTGCATGAGTAACCGGACATGGTAAGCATAGACTCGGGAAAACGTTCCCTCGCATGTGAAATATTTTGTGATTATCTTCATGAGGGGAGCATAGCTAGTCAACAGATATGAAAAAGGAAAGATGGATGGGCATGCATCCTGATGCTCCGGCTTCAAAAAGGGTTTGTACTGTTCCGAGTCAAGGTAGCTCTGTTTAAACCATTTTTCTCCGACATACGGGATTTTGGTAGCTCTGGAAATGGATCTAGGATAAAACTTGAAATCTAAGCCTGCCAGCTGAAAATGTTTCCTTTGCAATCTCAAAGCACATAGATGTGTCAAGGGGAGATATATTTTCACCTCCTAAACCCTTTGACAAAAATATAAACATCCAACTTCATGAAAGTTAAACAAAAATGAAGGATGGGCATTTACTTCCTTAGTTGAAACAGGTTCAAATCTCCTGTGAGGGCCACTTTTGTTGTCTTGCCTAGGAGGAATTTTGTTTTGGATACTCTTTGCTGGTTGACTAAGACAAGATGTCTCAAATGGTCTTTGAAATGGTTTTCCAACACCACACCTTGTCCTCCTTATAAGCCGCTGTGCCTCTTTGATGCCAATCAAACAAGTACTTGTCAAATGACAACCAAAATTAATTTATTAATGTGTTTGGGAAAATATTTTGAAAAAGATGTGTTTGTGTTTCCTTGTTGAAAAAGGCTCTCCTTTGTTTTGAGAAAAACACCTTTCCCTCCAAACACTGCTCTTTTTCTATTCATTGTTATTCACAAAGCAAACAAGACACCTTTCAACTGACTTGAAAACCTTTCAACACAGACTCTGCTTTTTGAACTCTGGGGGCTGCACAAAGTTTACTATCTTACAACATAGAGAGACCTCTTGAAATGACCAAGCCTTCACCCCTTTACCACTATCTAGATGATAAAAAATGTTTTGAGACCTCTACAATCATTTGTTCATCTGTCCAGCAACTATGTATATTTTTAGCTTTTTAATAACACAAGAAGAGCTTTCAATATTGGTCTAACAAACCTCCTTTTTATTCATTGTTTTATCCTCTGAGTTTTTAAAAAATTCAAGCCTTTGCAAAATATTGTTAAGATGCTTATCAAATATTGATTTGAAGATCTTTTAAACGAACTCTGTCCCTTTATAGCAACTGTGGGCTATCATTGTTTTTTAGAGGAAGTTAGGGCTCTCTCAAAACTGATAAAAACATCTTCCCCTGTCACTGTACTAATTCTTGACATCCACAACAAAAAAAAACTTCTTTGATTTGGAAGACAAGGTTTGTTTTTTTGTTAACACTGTTAGGACACCCCTTCAGGGAAATTTGAGACCTCTTCTCAACACAGGAAGAAAAATAGCTCCTTTAACCTCAAAAAATTATCAAGGAGCTGAGAAATACCTTGAATTTTTTTTATGAATGTTGTTGGTCATTTGGAACAACTCTCAAAGTGTTTTTGGCAGCCAGAAGGATGAGCGGCACGTTTGCAACCAAGAGCGTTGTGCAGAACAAAGGCTGTCAGATTGGCTTCAGGCACTGGTGAACGAGTGCACAGGCGTGCCACGTGCCGCTATAGGCACGCCACGTAGCAGTTCAACTCCTTTGATCGGGCACACACAGGTGTGCCACGCACTTCTACAGGCACGTTGCGCAGGCTTCTAAGCCTCAAACTTTGAAATTTTGCCCGAAATCAACTTTCTTCTTCGGTGAGCAGCTAGTGGAGTATGCTTAGGCTTTTTAAATTGCAAATGGGGCCTTTGAAATGGTCTCCTCCGCCTTTATAATTTGAAAAAACACTTCAAATGTCCTCATATAATATTTTGGAGGTTCTATGCCTTTTTGAAAAGGCTTTTTGTTTTGTCAAAACATAAATTATTGTCTTTATAATTTCATCACCTTTAAAACATTATAAAGACCCATATTCGATCAAGACTTATAACAAAAACGCTGTGGCCAACCTCTTTTTGAAGACACCATAGACATGACCCTTTTCTGAAGTAAAGAAACTTCCTTAAAAGCCAAAATCCCTTTCATTGTTTCTTCATTTAGGAAATAACCCTGTCACTGTTTGTCCATTTCTGTCCTTCAAAAAGGAACACTTCTTAAGAGCCATATCAAGGACTGTTGATGCATCTTTTTCCATATCTCTTGGAAGGAGATGTTTTAGAATTCTAGAACTTACTTTGACAATTTAACTCTCTAGGTGTTTGATGATGATTATGCCCATTGTTGAAGTTGATCAAAAACTGTTAGGCGCCCTTTAACATTTTCCTTTGACTGTGGATGAAGCTTTATCTATACTCACTGAGGCTTGATTTACACTTGTTTATCAAGGAGAAAGCTTTCTAAATACCTTTAATGCAATCAGATACAACATCAGAGTTTGTTACTGGGTAAAGTAAAAGGTCTTGTCTATGACTGTGGTGTGTTTTAATTCTTTGAAGGTTATCTTTAATTTGAAACATTTTGTCATACCCTTTCTGTCATTTGATGAGCTTGTTACAAGTTTTGTACATCTTAACCTCAGATTTCCTTTGAAGAAGATCTTTATAGATATGAAAAACAAAGATTCTTGAACATCATAGTATCATTGCTTGACCTATGTTTTAACACCAGACTTTAACTCATAAGCCTTCAATTTCTTTCTACTGATTTTCAATTCTGTCTTTCAAACAGTGAACCCATGTAAGCATCCCTTGAAACACTACTTCCGTATCAGTGGTTTCATTCATTGGAGAAAATGGTGTAAACAAGTTTTTAGGCCATTTGAAGCATTTTTATCCTTGTGATCTTTGAATGAGGCCATACCTATGTTCCCGACCCTCTGCTTTTTCAAATGAAGGAGGTTAACATAATATTCCCAAACCATCTGCTCTTGCTTGGAGGAGGTTTGCAACAGTCACCCAACCATCTTCTCATGTTTGGAGGAGGTTTTCATAGTCACCCAACCATCTGCTCATGTTTGGAGGAGGTTTGCACAGTCATGCCATTTCATCCATTTTTCAAACTGTGTCATCTTTCCTTGTAATGCATATCTCTGCTTGGTATATCACAATGAGTAATAAAGTGAAAATTTGACAATATGCTATGAGAGACATGTTCTGAGATATGAATCCTTTTGTTAGAATACCCTTGTGAATCTTTTGGAACTAGGAGCAACATGACTAGTATCTGTAGAGTATTTGATTGTTAGTCATTACTTACTAACCTTTCTTGACTGTGTTTGCAGAGGTTTATTTAATTTGCTCTTTGACCAATACTCTTATCCCAGGCTCAAAACAACATGAGAAGCAACTGTCTTCTCATGTTTAGTTTGATAATGTCTTCTGAAATATTTGTTCATCTCTGCTTCTGAAAGATACACTGAAATACTGTAGATCAACATTATATCAGCTTGGATTTTGAAACATGTACTGCTGAGACATCAAGACCTTTTAGTGGCGCGACCTATGGGTGTATCAAGCTTGTTTTTTGCAGACTAAGCACCAATTCAGGGTTGGATGGTATTGAACAAGAGATTTTGGCTCAGGATGCTTTTGCCAAGGGAGGATTTGCTAAAGCGCCACTTCCTAAATTAGGGGAGATCTTTGACAGATATTGAGTATTCTCTTTGGTATGACTAGACCTTGAGATGACATATGACCAGAGGTAGGGTAGCTGATATTCTTATCAACAGTTGGTTAATGAATGACCTGGGGATGAGGGTGAATGACAACATATGACTTTAGCTTATGACAACTGATGGACAAGATTATATGACTGAAACTAGATAGGACTTGACAACTAGGTTTTTCTCATCATAGGCTGATTGAAAAAGTAGGAGGACAAAAAATGTTTAGGGGTGCTTTCTAGATGATAGTTTTGACAAAATGGAGATCAACTTCTAGAAAATTTGGCTTTAAAAACTAGTCATCATCAACAGGTGAAAAAATACTGATGAATAACATTTCACACCTTTGCTTCCTTTCAGTTCAATTGAATATATTGTTGAGATGGCTAAAACCTTTTCCACCATTTTTCTTATATTATGCCTTGTTGAATTGAAGACTAGGTAAAAGCCTCATATTCTAAAATTTCAATTAAAAATAAATAAATAAAAAACATTTTGAAGTGGTGCTTGTGTCCTAAAAATGTCTTGGAATTCAACAATGGATCTAAGGTACACGTTGTTCTTATGCAGTGGTGGATGAATTTTTAGGTTTGAAGGTGTATTATGACTAGTATTTAGCACTAGTCTTTATTTCAGCAAACAAAAGAAACACACAAATTACAATTATCATATGTTCACAAAGTGAAAAGGTGATTGCAACAATTTATTCTTCTCAAAATATTATTTTTGCAAATTGGAAAAAATTTAATAATGCACTTCATCAAGTGGAAATAATAAACAAAAGTGTGTCTTTTTCAAATTGTTAAAATTGAAAAACATTTGTAACTATTGTCAAAAAATCATGCCTGAAATTGCATAAGAAGGTTACGTGAGCTAAATCAAAGTTCAATTCATTGTAATTAAAAATCCACTTCACGATGCATTACAATGAGTACCCAATGCCATAATTTTTTTAGTCACAAGTGCAAGCAAGCAAGTACAAGTAAACACGACACATTTATACGTACAAGCAAGCATGACAATTACAAATCTAAAATGGAGAAAGGAGGAAAGTGTTTACAAAATTCCAACTAATAAATTAAATAAATATAGGAATCCTTACATTGGATAGTTGGATTATCGATATTCTCAAACAATATTGAAGCACTTCAACTAAAATTAATTGAAAACAAACACAAAATGCCAACAATGCAAATGGTTGATGTTTCTTATGACACAAATGAATTAATGGTTAATACAAATGCAACAAATGATATGATTGGTGACTCCATAATTGGTCATGATATGGACTCTTTCATTAATGTGAAGTGATGGAGACAAATTGTGAAAACATGTGACACATAGAAGATTTTAAAGCACTATATGATAGCTAGAGCAATATAAGTGAAAGTGAGCTCAAATTTTCTTTTGAAGTTGGAAAATAAAACAATCGTGATCTTCCCAAAATCAATTTTAGACCTAAGCAATGATTTCACTTCAACATAAATGAATATCACTCAAGATATGAACAAGAGGACAACTTTCATACTCCTAGCTACTCCAAACCAATTTAGTTTGTGAGTGCTAACTTTCTTTCCAAATTTTTGAAGAGGAAAAAATTACATGTTGAAGAATATATTAAAGAAATCAATGATAAACACATTGATAATTCTTTTATTAATGCAAGATTTATCATCAAGTTGGCCATATGGACACAAAGTACTTTTATCTCCATCATTGTCTTCATTGTGGGAAGACAAATTATTTCTCAGAAAAATGTTGAAAGAAGAAGAAAGTTAAAAAAAAAAAACAGTTCATTATAGTTGGATGAGTTCTTGGTGATGGAATCTACAAGTCAAGCCTTTTTATAAATATTTTGTTGGAATAAGGAATTACTGAAAGGGGGAGTGAATCACTAATAGTGAGATTCTTTAAAATTTTGTGAATATGTATTTCGTTCTTTCCTTTGTTCTCAGTTACTTATGAGAGCATTCATACACAATACAAATGAACAACAATATAAAGCATTCATATGTACATACAATCAATCACATGAACATCATACACATATTGACAAATGTATTTTTACGTGAATACCCAAAGGGAGAAAACCACCAATCTGTTTGTTTGTTATGATGTAAATTAAGCACCTACTTAATTACATCAATTTGTTTTTGAGCATCCGCTCATAGGAGGCACCAAAGCCCTTAAGATAGAACTACTTGCAAAGAGGCACCAACCTCTTATGAATGTAGACCACCACCTTCTCTTGTCAATGTTCTACTTTTAATACAATTTTCAAACTGAAAACAATGGAAAATACATATATAGGGAAATACCAATCTATTTCATTGCAGAAACATACTTCTCCTCTCAAACCTCTACTGTTCCACAGGTTCTCTCAGCCTCACATAACAACACCCTATCCTCTACTCACAACAACATATAGTCTTCTCTTGGCCTTTTGTTCCACAGTCTCTCTTGGCCTCACACATCAATACCCTATCCTCTGCTCAACCACATATACTCCGCTCTCAAGATTCTGTTCCACAGTCTCTATGAAAACTCCACTTCATTCCAATAACTTGTTCTAGTTGCTTAGCGGTCACACACTCTACTCCACTCTCTTCGGCACAAACACAATGATACTGTATTCCCCCACTTTGCTCAATTTCAAGCACTAGTTTTTTTCATCTGCTACACATTATTAAATGTTGCCTTTGTTGCATTTTTCCACTCCGCCATCCTGTTGTTGCGTCTGATGCTTGAATTCTGCCGCTACATTAAACATGAGGATGGGCTCCTGAGCACTTCACCAACTCCCTGTGTGATTCTCCATGTTGAGAATTTAATCTTAGTCAACCTGCACACTCCAATGAGACTCCCCATGTTTATTCATGGATTCGTAGAGCTTGACTGTACTTTAACATGGATTCTTTGTTCCTCATTTAAGTTTGCTAGGAGTGCACGAGAGATAAAAGATGCCTTTCTTCTAACATCAATACCAACCCAAAAATTCTTCTCTGATAATCGTGGTCCTCATCGCCTTTACCAAGCGATCTCTACAATTTCCATTAAATATATCAACCAACTCCTTTGGCTTGCATTTACTCTCTAGTTGTCGACCCATTCATCCTTTAACACTCTATATTGCAGTATCAGATCCATGACTCAATGTAACTCATAGTAAAAGAACTTTACAAAATCACACAATTCTAATCCCTTTAACCCCTTAGTACTTAGCCCCCTTATCATTTTATTTCTCATATGAACGTTGCCTGAGACAACTGGCTTAGTGCTTAGCTGTTAGGGCCTTTATTCTCTTGCCCTTGGTTCTTTTGGGTTTCTACGTCTAGATGCCAACATACATCAGATCTCCCTATATAATAACTTTCTTCAAAGTTAATTTAAGGCAGAGTTCTAAAATCCTCGACCTTTGATATTATCCATAGAACTTAGGTGCTAACCTCGCTCCACACACTTGGTTCTATTAGTCCTCTTGACCATGCGGCAACAAATCGGAGCCCCTTTCATCATATCAGGAATTTTCTACAAAAAAATTAGACAGGAATCATGAAAACTCCAACCTTCGATATGCTGATCTCTGAGATGACGTCATGTTGTCATCATCACTCCATGTGGATCCTCCTTAGTGGTGACATGTGTCACCCAAATTTTCCCCATTAGGCCAGAGAAAATTTCGAATATGACTGCCACGTGTCCACCGTATAACCACGTCAGCTCCTCAGGGCCAATCACTTGCTTCCATGTGTCCAATTGGAGGAGAGAGAAAGGGTCCATCATCACTTGGTTTTTCAACAATTTCCTTTGTATTTATTCTCCTTCACAAACCTCAACGCTTACAACATAGTTTAATTTTTAAGGAATTACGAGGTTTTGATGTTTCGAAATATTCCAAAAATTAGCTCCGACATGCTGTTGCTACTTTCGGGTTTCTTTTAAATAAACTGTCGAGGTCCTAACGGCTCCCTGATTCCAATATTCGGTCTTCCGAAAATTGGCTTCGACATTCTGTTGCTCCTTTCAGGTTTATTTTAAATAGACTGTCGAGGTCCTGACGATTCCCTGCTTTCAATATTTGGCCTTCCGAAATTCAGATCCCAATATTTGACGTACTCCGACCTCTGATATTCTGTCCTCCCGAGGTCCCAATATGCTAGCTTGCTCTGATATTTCGGCCTGCTTAGGACTTGAAAATCCTAACTCAGGCAATCCACAACTTTTGATCCAAGAGGCCATTTTCAAACTTCCACACACCACTAGAAATCTCTTTCAGAGCACTTTCCAGTGGAGAGGGTATGACGTATTATTTTAGCCCATCTAAAACCTGAGAAATGGCTACAAAATTTCTATTTTTATTTGCACCTTGGCCCTTCTCTTGATCTGGTTGACATCAATTCCAACACTTGCAACCACTAGCCATCCATACAATTCCAACTGTCTAACAATCTCCCCCTTTGGAATTCATGGCAACAACATAAGCTCCCCCTGAAACCTTTTATGATATTCTTCATTGCTATTATTCTCTGATGCACCAATAATATTCTCCCCATTTGGCATCAATGTAAAAGGATGCCCTTGAATACTCCCCCTAAACCACTACAACCTACTCTTCCATTGATCCCACATGTTGAGTAGCTGCCAACGCACACCATAATTGAGTCATTTAGGAGGAGGAGTCGCAACCCCTATTTGCTTCCTGAGATATTCAAAGGGTTCTCTTGTCAGTGGCTTAGTAAATATATCTGCAATTTGGTCTTTATTCAAACAACATTGGTTGCAACACGTTCTCTTAAGATTCAATGGAACTTGATAGGGGTGTGCTTGGTATTTGAATGCATGACACGATCCTTAGAGATACTAATAGCACTATTATTATCACACATGATTGGAATGGAATCAATCAACTCTACCTTAATTTCCTTCAAGGTATGCTTCATCCATAGAATTTTCGAGAAACAAGTGGCAAATGCAATATACTCTACTTCAATAGTTGATAAAGAAATGGAGGCTTGTTTCTTGTTGACCCAGACACTATGTAGTGTACTAAAAATAATTCTTAACCTAAGGTGTTCTTCTTGTCATCAATACTACCTGCCTAATCAACATCAATATAGGCATTCAACTTAAACTCTTTACTTTTAGCATACCATAGTCCATAATCAATTATTCCTTGAAGATATTTGAAAATCCTTTTAAGAGTGATGACATGAATTTCATGAGGGAAAACTTGAAATTTGACCACAAGACCCACTACTTTCATGAAGTATGGTCTCAAAGTTGTGAGATACAACAAGCTTCCTATCATTGATTTGCACTCAGTTGATTTACCACTAGTGTCTCATCTTCTTTGCACAATTTGCATCTCGTAACCATAGGTGTACTAATTGGCTTGCAATATTTTAGCCCAAACTTCTTTAGCGTTTCTTGTAGGTACTTGGATCGAGAGATAAACACCCCATTTTGTGCCTCAGAAATTTTCAATCCTAGGAAGAAATAAAACTCTCATATCATGGAAATCTCGAACTCTATCTACATACAATTTGCGAATTGATGTCCCAATAGTTCTAGGTCACTGCCAAAGATTATGTTGTCCACATAAAATACTATAATTAGTAGATGATCACCTTAAAAATTTATGTATATATTGTTGTCTACAATACCTTTCTTAAAGCCTTGTTGTTGAAGGTGTCGATCCAATCTTGCATACTAGGCTCTAGGATCCTATTTGAGTCTGTATAATGCCTTTTTCAATTTGCAAACAAAACCTTTATTTTTGGTGAGCATGAATCTTTATGGATACTCAATATAAACCACTTCTTCCGGATCTCCATTGAGAAATGCAGACTTCAAATCCATCTGATATACCTTGATGTTTTTATGAATGGAAAAGGTAAGAAAAATTATGATATCTACCAGTATAGCTACTGGTGCAAATGTTTCCTTGAAATCTACCCCCTTTATCTGGGGATACTCTTTGCAGACCAATCAAGGCTTGTTCTTAATTACTTGACCCTGCTAATTTCGCTTGTTTTTGAAAACCCAATTTGTTCCAATAACATTTTATATTTGGGTCTTGGAACAAGCTCCCAAGTATCATTCTTCTCAATTTGGTCAAGTTATTCATTCATAGCTCTCACCTAGAACTTTTCCTCACTTGCATCGCTGAGATTTTTAGGCTCAATGTGAGACAACAGAGTAATATTTGCACAACTTGAACTACCATGAAGTTTCCTCCTGGTCTAAACACCATGTCTATGATCTCCAAGAATTTTTCTCTCAAGATGTTCCTTTTGTACATACCTGGAAGGTGTTTTGGGCCTTGGAGTTGTTCTCATTTCCTCGTCTTCATTATCTGAATATGTTTCTTCTTGTTCTGAGGGCCTAATGTTTGAATTTTCTTCTCCATCTGAGTTCATGTTTTCTTTGAAGGGCAGAGGTTGTGAATCTATTTAATCTACTACTTCACCAATGCAATCCTCAACTGTCTTTGCTCATTTGTTGTAACACTTATAACTTTTACTTCGAGCAGAGTACCATAGTAATATACCCTCATCAACGTGTGAATCAAAATTTCTAGAATTTTTATCATTCATTTTGATAAAGCATTTTCTCCCAAATACCTTGAAGTGTTTAATTGATGCAAGTCTTCCCTTCCACAACTTATTGGTAGTTTTATCACTATTAGGCATGAGTTGTGTTCTATTTGATAGGTACATTGTTGCTTGTGCTGCTTCTCCCCAAAAAGGGTGGGGTACATCTGCTTCATGCATCATAGCTCTGACCATTTCCTGGATTTTTCTATTCTTTCTCTCAACTACTCCATTTTTTTGTGGAGTTCTAGCCAAAAATTACTTCCTACTAATGCGATGCTCTTCACATAATTCTTCAAACTCTCTTGAAGTGTATTCTCCTCCTCTGTCTGATCTTACCAAATTGGCATGACTTGAAGATTAAATTATCAGGCCTTGAAAATATTGGAAAACCTCTCACAACTCCCATCTTGTTGACTCTTATCAAACTACCAAAATTCATATGGACAAGTATCCTGTGCCACAACCGTGCTTCGTTCTTCTTGCTTAAATAACAATTTAATATGGAGTCATCAAACACATATACATTATTGTGAGTTCTGTTTTATTTTTCCCACCAACTTTCCATATTTCTCATTTCAGATCTCACAATCCTTGGATCTAAAGATCACATCATAGCCATTATCTCACATCTGGCTTACACTAAGAAAGTTGTGCTTGAGACCATCCACATACAACACATTTTGAGCTTTTGTATTTTGATCCAGACTGACTATGCCTTTTCCCTTAAATCTTGTTGGGGCATTGTTGCCAAAAGTGACATTTTTCCCTCTGTATTTTCCTTTTAGCAATAGAAATTTACTCTTATCCCCAGTCATATGCTTGGAACAACCACTATCCACATACCATTTGTTCTCCTGATTGTGTGTTGATAGAGCAAGTCCACATTGCATGCTCTTTTCATTTTTGCATTTCCAATTCTCCATATCCTTTTGAGAAGTTGTCTGTTGAATATTCTGGGACTTAGATAGGCACTTAAACATTCTTATGTTGAGAATGCAGCAAGATGATGGAGCTTAGTGAAATGAAGTCGCCTTCACTAAGTGGGCCCGCAGGCAAATTCTGGCGCAAAATCTATTTTTAGACTATGTCTATTTTTAGACATACAGAGCATGATTCGGGGATTCC
>JAXQQM020071543.1:0-83964 GCA_034641835.2 Pinus albicaulis | reverse complement strand
CTCATGGAATTTTTAGCAGAATTTTGAGTTTCTGAGAAATAACAGTGAAAACCTATGAACATGAGATCTTCCACAGGCTTAAAGAGATAACATTTGACCAGGAAACTGTTTCTTGAAGGCTGAAAACATGTTTTGGCCACTTTTTGATAGACCAAAATTTATAGGTGTCCAATAGTGGCTCCACTTGGGGATGGTGCCTTCTTGAAGGCATCAAGAACTTCAGACTTGCACTCTCTGGGAGGCTGATCAGTTGCCTCGTCCATTTGGCTGCTTTCCTCTTCTTTGAATGATCTTCTTTTGCTTTGACATATGTTAGCAGCATTGAAAAACATGGATTTTTATCAACACAAGCTTCTACCTACCCAATCCTACTGATCTAACATTTTTTCTTCATTTAGAGTGCACTTGGACTGGCAAACTCTTTTTCAACATTTTATTCTTTTGAAAACAGGAAATCTAATCTAATTCTACCCCTTATTTCTCCCTGGACTCAGATTAAATAGTTGAATCCATATGTTTCTCTACCTAATCTACTATTTGTTGGGATTAAATTGTCCAACAGATTTTCATTCTCTAAATTTTAAAACAGAAATTTAAAAACAGCCAAGTCAAGTTTAAGCTATTTGACTTGCTATGATCTATGGCATAAAAACAAGCTGCACATAGACATTATTCGCAAAGAGCTAAATAAAAAATTGAAGGTTTGAAACATGAAATTTTTTTGAAGCATCCGTCTTCTTATTTGTGGCTCAAGTTTTGAGCTTGTTAGAGCCACTTGCTTTCCTTGATTTCAGCTCTAGTTCGAATTTGTTTGAGCTGTTACTTCTTTCTTTCTGGTTCAGATTTTGAGTTGATTAGAACCAGATTTACAACTTTATGACTCAGAAAAATAAAACAGATTTGAGTCATCTCTTGCTTGGAAACTTTAGGTTCAGGTTTTGGGCTTGTTTGAACCTTTGATTTCTACCCTAATCTATCTACTGATAAGCCAAGATTAAACAGTTTGGCAAATCAAATTCACTATCCTATCAACAGAAAATTTAAAACTAATTAGTCAAGATTAGGCTGTTTGACTAACTAGAAGTATGGTTTTCAGGAGTGGCATTTGAGCTTGCGCACTTTCAGATTTTCTCTTTTTTGGTATGGGGCTATACCTTTATTATTTTTACAATCAGCCCTCTTTTCTATCTTTTATTGTTTTTGTATTTTTTCTTTTTCCTTCAAAGCAGAAAACAACAACTAACTACATGCTCAGAAGTGAGCTTTATTGACATCCCTATCTAGCCTATTCTAAACATGGAGTATTTACATATTCATATGATACAAAAGTGCCAATGCAGCCAGCTGAGTAATGTCAAGAAGAAGTAGTAACTCTGGTTGCTTATCAGGGGTATCCATAGAATATTTTGAAGATTAGTCTTCAAAATAAACACTATCACAGAAGGTGACAGCTTTTCATGTCTCTGGCTCTTGCAAAGGATCACTGCTTGATAATTTGAGCCATTTGGTATTTCCACACACTCTTCCATAGGATAAACAAAGAAAAGGTGAAGGTTCTCTTCTTTTTGGTCCTCCGTATCTGGTAGATTGTTTGCTTCCAAGACTTCAACTTTGAGGAGTGTAACTTCAGAAATTTTCTTGGAAGCTTCATCATTCTTAACAGAAAAGGAAGAAGATATCTCTTGAGAAGATGGTATATCCTCAGTAGGACAGTCTTCTATTTTTTTTTCTCCTTCATCTTCATCATCTTCTGAACTGGAGGACTCATCATATTTGAAAGTGTTGTCCTCTTGTGGCCTTTGTATGCTCATATTCAGTGGACTAAATTCTGTGAAGAGGTTATTATATTCTTGAGCAGGGGAGTACTTAAAGGTTTCCTCTTTTTCAAGAGAAGGCTCCTTGATTTCAACCTTCTCAAAAATTTCTTCGGTTCTTTCCTCCTTATCCTTTGAGCTGAAAGTCTGCTGATTCCCAATCATATGGAAACTATTACTGATGATCTGAAATGAAACAGAGAAAAGATCCATTGAATCTTCACTTGCTTCTAGACTTTGAAAACTTTCATCATCAGTATCATAAAGAGTCTGCACTGGCTCATTACTTCTTCGAGGAAACTGATCTTCCTCCCCTAAATCTGCTAATGATGACCCTACAAAATTAACTTCTGTTTGGGAAGCATCATCACTAGATATATCAAAGTTAGGAGAATCATGAATATAAGTAATCCTACCAATCAAACATATTGGGTTATCAGCAGGTCCTTCTTCATTCTGATTTACAAAATAACTTTCTAAATCTGTACAACAAAGTTCTCTATGTGAATGGGCAAGAGTGTTTGTTTCGCAAAAAATTTCAAAGAGCAGCTATTTATTTATAATCTGATCTATCTCTTTTGCTGTCGAAGGAGAAGATGTTTCTATGTTCCTTTGAACAAAAGGACAACAGTTCTCTGTTTCTTGTGAAGACTGATTTTGAGGCTGGATGTCTTTTTGAGCCTCGGCTATAAGGGATGATGAATCATTATCTAAGTTTTCAGGAAAATCTTGAGGAATGTTCTTTATTTCTTGTTTTTTTTCTTCCTCAAGTGATTCATCTATGTTCTTAAAAATTTTCAGTAGGAGATTAAACTCATGAATGGCTGTTAAAAGATCTTCAGGATGCATCTCTTCCCAAGCTTCCTCATTATCTATAATGTGTTGGGTGATGTTTTGTGATGGATCATAATATATTGCACCCAATGATAATGATGTAGCATTTTCTTTATAGTTCTCATAGAACGTATATTCAAGATCTCTTAAAGAAAAAAAACTACAAGATCTTAAGCATTCATACCAATCCCTAGCTTTTCCTTCTAATGTTAACATGAACATTTTCATTAGGCAGTCTTCATGCCATTCAAATTTCAACCTCCATACATGTATATGAAATTTGATGAGATGTAATAGAGGGTCATCGAACTTTTCACCTTGAAAAGCAGGCAGGTTGTCATCCCAATTCACCTGGGGCATCTTATGTGGAAACCGAGTGATATGATCTCTACTCATTGGGGCATATCTTCGTTGTATCCTTGGATTCATGTTTGTAAATAAAAAAGGAGGTCACTGCGTCTGGTCAATCAGTTCAGGGTCTTCTACCAGTGGAGTCATTTGGTCTTCTGGGAGTTTCAGAGTGTGGAGTCGCCAGGTGGAAAATTTTTAGCTCGTAAGGAGGTAAAATGTTTTATGGTCCACCACCATGTTTATTGGATACCAATCTAAAACATTTTGGGTTTTTTCTGAGTTTTTATAGTGGTTTGGGAGACTAATGAGTCTACAAAAGCTTGCTAAGCTACTATAAATTCAGAAATATCCCCAGTGGAGTCGCCATTATGTTATCACTCTGTAATTAGCAAGATTGGCAAAGTCCAACTGCAGAGGTAACATCAAACCGCTTTGGGATTCAAGGATCTAGCCCTCCTGAATCCAAAGAGGGATCTCTCTATAAATGAGTTCAAAGATGTGATCTTTAAAGACTGAAATTATGATATTAGGCTAGTTATGAAGAGCATGGGTTTGTTTTGTTTGTTTTTTTGGTTGGGCGAAGACATGGTGAAGGTGACAGCAGTTCGAAATAAAGGGTGAAGATGTTTGCAAATGAAGGAATGTTTCAGTTGATAGCAAAGGACAAAGACAGCTTTAACCCATTGGGCTATGGAGTCATAGGAGGATTTAATTGGATAGCAAATTCAAGAAGGATCCATGGAGCAAGTCATGTACATCAAAGGATCTCTTAAGGTGATTAATGGAGTGAAACAAATAGGCAGTGAAAGATTTAAACAAGTGAAAAAACAAAGCACAGTCTAAGATCAAGTAAGTACTTTTAAACTAGCTTGCTTTCAACATGTACTTAAGGAGAAACATAAAAGTATTTCTGTTGATCAGGTAAGTGCTTTTAAAATAGCCTGCATTGAAATACTTTCCATCAGAAACATCTAAAAAATAGTTCAAACAGCTTAAGATCAGGTAAGTGCTTTTAAACCAGCCTGCTTCAGCATATTCGATAAGGAGACACAGATGATAATCACAAAGAGCAATCTAGATCAGCTAAGTACTTTTAAACTGCGCTGCATTGATAAACTCCAAGGATAACAAAGAGAAAATTCATCTCAAAGAGCTATCTAGATCAGGGAAGTACTTTTAAACTAACCTACATTAATAAACTCTTCAAAGAGGACATTCAAATGAATAAAACATAGAAAATAAAGCTTTTAGTGAGAGTAGGGTACTGTGGAGAGTATATCCTAACTCTATGTTTGCTGCTCTTTATCAGAGAAAGTGAATAGAGTGAAAACATTAAGTAAAACAACAATTGACAGTAAGGAACACATCACCATTGACATAGTTTCAGAATTCCATGAATCAGTAGCTTGTATTGATGTTCAAACCAGTTACAATCAGCAAGCCCGGTGGGTCTCTACAGCTTTGAACTTCTCATATCAGCTTATGTATCCTTCAATTACAGAACAGGGCATCAGTGGCTTCAGAATGACTATTACATGCGTTTAGATGTCCAGAGACCAACCTTTTTCTCATCTTCTACAGAGGTATTTATAGAAGAATGAGGTGGTTGTAAACTATGAAAAGATCTGTTTGGATCAATTAATACAGAAGATGACTCTTCGGTGCTTTGAGGGCCTCGATCAAGAAATCTACAGGTGTTAATATACATTAATTGAGTTACACTTAGGATTAAAATCAGTGGGAAGTATGCTATCCTTTGAAGCTCAGTGTCATGCTGGAGTGACTTTATTTCTGCTTCCCGAGATGAAATGATCTAAATATCTACTTCTGAACTGTTCTTTAATCTTCTCGAATGGTTCTGCCGACAATTAGAAATAAGATATCTCAATTAGTATTAATTTTTCGGCGGTCTTTGATCTCAACGAGACTGCAGGTGTCTTTTGGAGCTGTAGAGGGTTAAATTAGCCTCTTCTTATGGCAGTGGAAGATTTCTCAGCTCGACAGATGTCTTCGCTTCTTCCCCAAACACTTTACTTTTCTTGAGATCTGTGTTTGGATCTTCAATCTCCGGTTCTGATATGTTTTGTCTTTGGCGCTGATACTCTTTAACTGTTTTTGAATTAAAACAGTGTCTTGTTGATGGGCAGGGGCTGCACAGGCCTTTATGTGCTATCAATGCTTATGAAACATTGATAAAAATTCGAATCAAAACCTGCAAAATACAAACAATTTGTTATAAAATCCTGCGTATTTGGTTTTACTGCTTCATAGGCGGAGGAAGAGAGCAGGACCGTTGGATGGCTGCATCCAACGGTGGAGATTAACCGAGAGGAAGAATTAAACAGAACCGTCGATCGCGCGATGAGCAACGGTGGGGGGTGATCTGGGACCGTCCAATCTGGACACGTGGACGACCCATATTTAATCGGAGGATCGCAATCGGCAGGTCACACAAAAGCATGCGATTGAAATATTGCGATGCGATTGAGCGCTGTCCGTCCGATCAACAGGGAGATGGACGGCCCAGATTTGATCGGAGTAATTTCAATCGGGGTGCGCAGAAGAGGGGATGCGATTGAAACTTTGCGATTGGGAACTTTCGATTGTGCATGGGTTGTTAGATCGGGTCTAGATCAACGGTCCCGATCCTTTGATTTTTTGCACCGGCGAGACCCTTAAACTTTGTGAGAAACCCACAAATTTCGAAAAAACACCAAGGTTTTGAGTGGATCGGGCGGAATATATATGATAGGCTGGCGCCCGATTGCGGCGCCACTGGGTGTATGGAGTACCATGGGCCCGGGGCTTTATATAACTAGGGCCAATCGCAATCGAAACATTCGGGCCCGGTCTTTCAATCAACCCATTTGTAACTTCTCCGATGCGATTGCGCATCGGTCTTTTTGATCTACCAATTTTTATTTATCACGTGACTTTAAGTTTTTAACTTAAAACTTCGGAAAGTGGGTTTTTGGGTTTACAAAGGAAAATATTGATCGGAGAGGGATTTTTCAATGGTTTAGCACCCGATTGCGGGCCCATGGGTAAATGAAATAACAATATGATCTGCGGTTTATGACAAAGGGGCTGATCGCAATCGGCATTTTGAAATGGCTCACAAACATGCACACTTGAATCTTTCCGATGCGATTAGCGCTTCATGGGTTTGGCACTTGGTTTTTATGATGAGGGCGTATGGGGGAAGTGGTTTGGAAACTCAGGCCAAGGGGCTTAAACCCTTAATAAATAAATGGGTTTTTTACACAGATTTTTCAGTGATTTTCAAAGGTTTATGAGGGTTTCGACAGAGTTCAAAAGAAGTTTGGAACTCTGCAAAGGAAAATTTTTATGAAAGGAAGGTTAAGAAAATGGAAAACAAAGGAAAATGATGAAAAATATGAAGGTTAGTCTCTGAGAGGAAAAAGGGGAAAAGAAGGAGGATATTGCAACAGTCTTCTCATGGAATTTTTAGTAGAATTTTGAGTTTCTGAGAAATAACAGTGAAAACCTTGAGACATGAGCATGAGATCATCTACAGGCTTCAAGAGATAACATTTTGGCCAGGAAAGTGTTTCTTGAAGGCTGAAAACATGTTTTGGCCACCTTTTGATAGACCAAAATTTATAGGTGGCCAACAGAAGCTTCCTTGAGGATAGGGCCAATCCCATGATTGTAGGTATGCCAACTCCCCTTCCACCATCTATATAAGCTTTCCATTTTCCCCTGCAAGCTAATCTCGAAGAGCCTTCATAGCCTAAATAATTCTGCAATAGTCCTCATAGATCCAAATCAATATCAAGGAGATTGACGATCGAAGAGAGAGGCTTGTCCCCATTCTTGACAAGCTTTACCGAGATGTATTCTGCTGACACCCGCCAAAGGAGAATTCAGCGTTAGAGCCAGGTTGTATTTTCCTTTGTATGAATTAATGATAACTGACTATTGGTTATAGTTCCACTTAGATTGTTCATTATGATCATGATTTGTGTCTTCTCTGACTGATACATAATTTCATCTATTGGATTTTACGCTTGTGTTTGTCATGTTTCTTGCGTGTGGAGGTGTTCGATCTCGACGAGCTTGAGGATTGTGATCTTCCAGAGAAAGGAAATGGGAGTGCTACCTTATCTACAAAGGACATCATTGGATTCATGGTAAGCCTTCTTCGTAACTTGTTTTATTTCAATTAGGGACTTGCGCCATAGCGTGTTACGATTGTTGCTAGACTCAATCTGGGCTAGTAGGGATTGCCCCTATCCATAGAGGGGATTTACCTCTACAACAAATTAGCGACTCTGCTGGGGATCGTCTAGCTTGTTGTTTTCTTTGTAAACTACAGACAGAGCCTGAAGTTAGCCAGATAGCCTTCGAAACGCTCTTGCTCTGCATTAGTGAAAGTAGATGAATGTTTCTTCGGTCAATCTCTGGTCTAGTTTATGAACTAAACATTTGGAGTATTGTCTTGTCTTTTCGGTCCATCCTTGAATTTACTTTCTTGATCAGCTCTTTTGGCTGGCTCTTTATGTGTGTTTGGATTTTCCTTGGCTTCACCATCACTAGTCTGTTTCTTGGATTGCTCCTTTTTATTTTTTGCTTAGTAAACTCGACTGGCGCGCTTATTAGCCTGACAGTCGCACCCATTGGTGCATGTTGCCAGTGTTTTACCCACGCCAATCCTGTTCTGGCGCTAGATTCTGCCTCAAAGTCGTGCCAATCCTGTAAGGTGCTAGGTTTTACTCTATCTTGGGCTTTCTAAGCTTGATCTGGGTGTTTGGTCTTAATTTTACGACTGCTTGAGTGTTTTGGAGCCTTGTTTGACTGACTGTGACCTTCATCCTTTTGGTTGTTTACCCGTTTCCATCGATTTTACATTCTAGCCCTAGGGCATCTAGGTGCTATTGTGTGTCAAGCCTCCCGTGGGAGTTTTTGGTTTCTATCTATTCAGTCAACCTTGTGATTGCTTCTCGGCATTCATTTGGTGGTTGTCTATCATTTCATTGCGCTATTTGAGTGATTGGTTTCTTCTTCATTCAAATTCCTCTTAGTCTCGCTTTGAGCCTAGATTACATGGTTCATTTCAGTCTTTGAGATCCTGCTTGAAGTGGTGGGTCTGGTATTAGTAGGGAGAAATTCTTTGTTTTTTCATTTTTAGGCCTTGGCGCTTGTTGTCAGTTAGCAACCCATGCCGGTTGGCCATTGGTGCTAGTTGTCAGTGAGCAAGTCACGCCAGTTGGAGCTAGTTTCACCTACAAAAGTTGTGCCAATTTCAAGGTGTGTGAAAATTGAGATTTTTTCCCTTAATCCTTCACCAGTGTGTCTTTCCCTTCTAGTATTTCCTCTTTATGAGCATAGATTACATTGCTCATTGTTTGGGATGTCTTCTCTCCATGATTTCTTGATGTTAAAGTGAATGAATGCCTTGTTTTGATCTCATGCTTTGAAAGTCCTCTTTATGTATTGTCTCCTTTTGAGGAATTTTGTTACAAAGTTTTTGAAACAATGATTGCATTCTTAGTGTTTGTTTGCATCCCTTTTTCTTTCATCCTTCATTAAGAATATTTGTGTTCATTTAGTTTTCGTCTCAAAGTTTTCTTTTCGTTAAAATGCATTAGATCACATTGCATTGAAAAGTATTCTTGAGATTTATCATTGAACTTAGATCACATTGCATTGAAAATTATTCTTGAGATTTATCATTGAACTTAGATCACATTGTTTAATGATTGAAAGATAAAAAATCGATTTGAGTGCATTCTCTTTCATTAAAGTCATGCATTAAGTAGATTCTCATTTCATCGAAAAATGCATTGAGTGCATTCTTATCTTTTGAAAAGAAAAGAAAATTGTGCATAGATTACAATTGCATAGTTTTCGAAAAAGAGGATTTTGCATAGATTACATTGCATTATTCACATCTTTGAATGTTTGAAATTACTTTTGGATAGTGAAATTCATCTAGCTTGGAAAAATTTAATTTACAGTGTTATTGTTTGTTGCATCATTGTTTGAAGCTCTTCCCTTAACTAGATAGCATTCATCAAATTGAACAACTTTATTTTCTCATATATCTGCATATAGGAGATTGTCAGATGACATACGGTAGGGCCTTGAAACCGATACATAATCGAAGATCAAACTTAAAATTTATTCAATTTACACTAAGGCAACATTGAAACATTAACGAAATATTTAGAGGTCTAGGCTAGTGACATGTTCCGACGTCATTAAACCTAGTAGCTGTCATTTTCCTCTTGGCTTTAGATAGCACTAGTACAGACTTGTGCTCCCTGTACTGTCACTTATATAAAGGGAGACCCCACTAGGTTGTTATCCTTTATCCATAGGAAGCCAAGTCTACCGCCCTATACCCATGATAAACCGGACACAGCATTCGCGGAGATTGCCTGCACGTACGTTAAGTCCTTGGTTAATGATTCCTCTTTGATTCCTCTTTTATTTGGTACACCCTTTTCCTAGATTACCAGAGTACTCATTTTGATATTTTTTTACTCTTTAAACTTGAAAATCTCATCAAGCGCTTGTCCTTTCATGCTTGTTTCACAACTGAAAGAGATAGACTCACCTTTCATCCGTTTCTCAACTCTTAAAATATGAAACCGTGAAGTTTCTAAGTTTCAATGTGGTAAAATAAATCACCCGTGATCACACACCCTTTTAGAATTTGCTTGTTGGCCGTTTGATTTTTTGCCTTGGTTTTTAGCCCGTGTGCGGTTTTGAGTTGTTGATGGCAACGTTTCCAGAGTTCACCAACCAAGGAATCCCCTCCGAGGGGAATCCTGGTCATTTTCCTCCTTTTGGAAATGTTGGTGCTCCTTATATGGCAACGTTGGCCCTTCCTGGGTTAACTGTTGGGTTGCCTATTTGGTTGTTTTCAACCTCTGTGGTCCCGAATGTCTCAGCTACTATTCAGTTAGTTCCTTCGCCTGAACAACATCATGTTGATTCAAAGGTGGACCTCTCCCCTTCTTCACCTGTTTCTGCATCCTCCTCTTCTACTTCGCCTGGTGAAAGTTTGGATTCGAGTAACCAGGTGGCTAAGAAGAAGAAGAAGAAGACAAAGAAGAAGAAGTCTGATAAGCAAGAGGCTAAAAGTGCAGCTACTGCTTATGAAACATATCCTCTTGATAAACCTTCCAACCCCCCATGGAAATTCAAGTTCCCTTACATGTTGTGCATGGGAGACCATCTCCTTCGAGATTGCCCTGGCATTCCCAAGGTGCTTGAAGAATGGTCCAACGGTCGTCCACCATTTCCTTTGGCTTTCAAGAGTCAGGTTGGGGGCACGTCTTCAACTGGTGCTGGTAAGGCTCCTAAGAAGCAGGGTAAGCTCACCAATCCCTATAAGTTGTGTGGGGGGCACCATGCCATTCACCTTTTTCCATATATGGATGAAGCCAAGTGAGTTTTGGACAACTTGGCTATTTCTACGTCGTGCCTTCCAGCTGGTTACAAATAGATTTCTTTGATTCCTCCACCAGTTGATCCTACGATTGGTCAATAGTCATCCTTGGTTGATCCCACTCCCTCGGAAATTCAAATTCAGGAATCCATTCCCGATCAACCATTGGTCGTGGGATCGTTTGAGCTGGCCCTGTCTACGGTGCACTGGGTCTTTTTTGTGGAGTGTGGATCTCACATCCCTCAGGTTCTTCTTGTTTCTTCAGATTTTTCAGACTTGGAGAAGGATTCTCCTGTCCCTATATCTTAAGAAGCTGATCCTCCACCTCTCGTGATGGAGGTCCCAGAGGATACCCCTCCCATCTTCGAGATGGAGGTCATGGAGAATGCTCCTTCTTCTTCCGTAACACCAGGGGAAGACCATCTCGGTTCGATGGTGGCCCCTCCGAGTATTTTGGTCCCTTCCTTTGATTGGAATCAATTTACAGGATACCGCCTTCCGTCTTATGTGCCTTTCAAGATCACAGTACAAGATTTTGGTCTGGTCGTACCCAACACCATTATAGATGAAGGCATGTCTGTTAGTGTTCTATCCTCAACTACTTGGAAAGCTTTTGGCTCGCTGCCTCTTGCGCCTGTTACACAGAATTTGTTGGCATTTAACAGAAGAACGAGTCAACTGTTAGGGATCCTTCCAAGGTTACCTGTTACTTTGGGAGATAAAACCGTCCATATGGATGTGATGGTTGTTCCAGGCCCCTTGGATTTCAATCTGCTCTTGGGGCACGGCTACACCTATGCCATGGGAGCACTTGTCTCCTCCCTTTTTCGTGTGGTCTATTTTCCACATGAAGGATGGATCGTGACCATTGATCAACTTTCGTTCTTTGGTCCTGATGTGGTAGCTGGCTTTCCATCATCCCTTCCTGGTTTTTATCCACCTATTGTATCTGCCCCACCATAGGTCAACTATGTGGCTACCTACCCCGTGCCTGTACTCAGTGATGATGTCGTCATGCATAGTGTGCTAGGGGCATTGCGTCCTAATTTCCGAGATGTTTTCCTTCCATCAGATAGGGAACTCTTGGAAGCAATGACTTCTTGTTCATTATGATGAGGTTCGTTGGAGCACAGTTCGTTTTCTTGTGTCAAGCTCCTTAAAAAATGAAACAAGTTGGTCAGAGCATAGTTCATTTTCTTGTGTCAAGATCCTTAAAAAATGAAACAAGCTGGTTAGAGCAGAGTTCCTTGTCTTGTGTCAAGCTCCTTAGAAAATGAAACAAGGTTGTCAGAGCAGAGTTCCTTGTCTTGTGTCAAGCTCCTTAAAAAATGAAACAAGGATTTCCGGAGCAGAGTTCGTTTTCTTGTGTCAAGCTCCTTAAACCATGAAACAAAGTGTCCCAAGGATAGTTCTTTTAATGTGTCAACCTTGTTAAAACAATGAAACATGTTCCTGTTCAATTCGAGTCTTTGATAAGTTCTCGTAAAATCCCAGTCGAGTCTTTCTCGTGATCTCGTAACTTGAACCTTCACTCCATCTGTATTTCATATGGATTGAAGCTTGGGCAGCATGTACCTCAAATTGAGTCACCATGCTGGGGGCATGCTTACTTTTTCAAGCATAGTTTGTTTCCATTTCAAGCTTGTGTAAAAATGAAACCGGTTTCAAGCATAGTTTATCTCCATTTCAAGCTTGTGTAAAAATGAAACAGGTTTCAAGAATAGTTTATCTTTTTTTCAAGCTTGTGTAAAAATGAAACCAACTTCAAGTAGAGTTTCCTGATTTCAAGCTTGTGTAAAAATGAAACCATTCCCATTTTACCTCTTATGATTTTCATTTTATCAGCCTGTTTTTCCAGATGAGCCTTGGTTTTCTCACTCCATCGTCACTGTCTGTTTGGCTAATCATATGCCTTCACTTGGTTGTTTTACCCATTCCTTAGGAACCGCTGCAATGAGTGGTCTTGTTAGCCATCCTCTTGACCTTTACTTGTTTAGAGCAGTTCCACCATTACCGGAACCAGTTGCTACCCTTTATACCACTCGTTCCTCCAGGAGGAGTCAACTTTTAGCTCTTTTTTGACTCTTGAAAACTGAAAATATTGTGGAGTCCCTTGTCGTTTTGATCTCGTTAAAGTGGCTATGAAACGAAATCTACCCAGTATATGTTTACCCCTTTTTCGGGCTGGGATAGATTAATTATGAAAAAGGAATACCCTAGCCTATCGCAACTAGAAGGTTTTCTTAGACATCGTTTTCTACCTTTTCGAATCTGAGGAAATATTTACGAAAAGGGACCGTTGGAGTTTACTTTTCCACTATCTTTTCAAACTCTCTAAACATGAAAATATGTCGAGCTCTTCCTTTGTCAGACTCGTTAAACCCTGATGATATCGGATTCAGTCATTCGATTTTTTCCTTCCTAGGGCTCGTTAAATGTACTAGGGTGGATTCGTCTGAAGGACAGACTTATATGACAAGAATATGGTATCCTCTTCAAGATTGTGTAAAAATAAAGAGGTACTCACCAGAAATGGTGGGGAAAAATGGAACCAGCATCGTTGTCATGTCGGTAGTATGTCGCTCTTGAACATGGCACTTGTCTACATTCGTGTCGGGTTGGGGACATCTCATCTCGTTTTCCACTTGCCTCCATGGGTTTGGGTAATCCCTTTTGACCTCTCATGTTCTCTTTGTCTCATCATCATGACCTTTGATCTGTTGATGTCAAATACTTCCAAACTCACTATCGTGCCTCCATATGTTCAAGAGAAGTTGACCTCTACAAAATTCCAACCTTCCTCTGATTCTCGTCTGATCCTGATTCATGAATACATTATGTTCCTCTGTCTCGCCTCGATGATGTGGGAAACACTATGGCCCAACTTCGATCAAGGTCACTTCCTGTCGACTTCAGCTCATTATCCGAGAAATTGATCTAGAGACTCCCTTCTGGTACCTTGGAGCATGCATGCCTTAATGGCAGGTTCTTCGCATTCGACGTGAGGTTTTCATCATTGGCCTCCGATCAAGTGATTCTATAGGTGTTTGACACCAGCTCATTGATTCACATGCCGTGGATTGTACCTGTAGTACCTTAAGGACCATTGTCATTAACGGTGGTTCCTCTTGCATCTGTTAATAGCTTTCATCACTGGCTGGTAACCAGACGATCGTCTTGCATGTTCAACTTCAGCTCACTTATTCACATGCTTGAACTTGTACTCTGTTCGGGTTGAGATGGAGCGCAAGACCTTGGATTTTGTCTATTATAATCCAGGCTACGATTTTGTGGATTATTATGATTAGCTACATGACTCACTGATTGGATGGCTGCGACCATAACTGAGTCTATTTTTTGATCCTCACTAGATGGATGCGTCCATACCTTGGATCTTGATTATTGTATACTCTGTTATGGATGGTTGTGCCCATACCACATATATATCATGTATTTGAGATATCAGTTGTACTTCTCTATGCATGTTTTCCGATGACGGTGTTTTCAGTTGGACACGTTCTCGTAAAGCATTTCACCCCTCTCTCTCTTTCAGGCCTCATGCTTTAGGGGGCATATATTACACAACAATTTTTCACCATCCCTGCAATTCCCCATCCCGCACATTGGAGGGCTTATTTCGTGACCTGTGAGTAGTGACATAACTTGAAAAAATTTTCATGGCATTCCCTTGAACATGTACTTTTATTGCCCTGAAGACAATTCCTTGTGGAAAACCCTAAAAATAGCCTTTTTTGCATTGGCGCGGCCAGCCAGTTCAGTACTCACGCCAATGGAGGAAATCCTCCAAAGAGAGCGTGCCAATTGGTGCTCTGTCCCAGAGTCACACCCGCGCCAGGCTTAATGTTGAGGAGGTAAATCCCCTCTGCGGACAGAGGTGATCCCTACTAGCCCAGTAGGGGTCTAGCAACAATCAAACAATGTTATGACGCAAGTTCCTAGTTACGAATGAAAAGACTAGGGACAGAAGCCTACCTGGATTCCAATGTTGTGATCTTGAAGAAGAAGCGTCCCCGTTCCTCAGCCTCAGCAGATCACAATCCCTCCACGATCTCAGTGGATGAACACTTGCACATGGAAGAAACGAACAGATACAAGCATAAAATCCGGCATACGTAACTAAACATCAGTCAGAAAGGATGTTACTCATATTAACATGATGGAAAATAGAGTGGAACCATAATCATAATCATCTATTAAATAAAAAACGAAGAGAGATTACAACCAAGTTCTGACGTCGCGGTCTCCTTCGGATGGGTCTCCAGTCGTCCACGTCTCGCAAAGCTCACCAAGGAAAGGGAAAACCTCTCCGGAGTCTCTCAACGATGGTCTCCTTACTTGAGTCGGCCTTAAGGGAAAGAGAGGATTCTTTACAACACAAAGGCTCTTGGGAATATGGAGATTCAAAGCTTAGGCACTTCAAGACTAGCTTGCCATGGAATTGAGCAGGCTTTTATAGATGGGGAAGGAGGGAGTTGGGATCCCTATTATATGGGATTGGCCCTATCAACAAGGAAGGTTCCATGGGAGGTGGCAAAACCACTTTCCCTCCATAGAACTCCCGCAGCCAAACCTCCCAACTCAAGATAGGCAATGGTTTCTAAGTTTGTTGGAACTCAACTTCCGCCATCTTTATTTAAAAAGTAGTCCCTAAATTGGGTGGCGCGACTACTGCTCTATGACAGAGCGCCAGTTGGCGCAACCTCTTTGCAGGATTTTCCCCATTGGCACGAGTACTGAACTGTCTGCCCGTGCCAATGCAAAAAGGGATGTTTTTCATGATTTTTGCAAGGAGATGTCTCAAGGGAAAATTAAGCTCATGCTTAGAGGAATGCATTGATGATGTTTTCAAGGCATGACAATGTTCACAGGTCACAAAATGGGTCCTCCATTGTGCGGTACGGGGAATGGTAGGGACGGTGACAAATTACTGTGTAACAATTAATAAGGAGGGTTTTTTAAAAATAAATGGCGTAATATGGACTCCAACCAATTCCTAAACTGGTCTCTAAATTAAGTTGGGAGGTTGGCTCTAGATCTCCATGTAGAGGAAGTAGTTTTCCATCTCTCATGGAAGCTTCCTTGAGGATAGCACCAATCCCATGATTGTAGGGATCCCAACTCCCCTTCCACCATCTATATAAGCTTGCCATTTTCCCTTGCAAGCTAATCTCCAAGAGCCTTCATAGCCTAAATAATGCTGCAATAGTCCTCATAGAGCCAAATAAATAGTAAGGAGATTGACGACCGAAGAGAGAGGCTTGTCCCCATTCCTGACAAGCTTTACCGAGAGGTATTCTGCCGACAACCCGCCAAAGGATAATTCAGCGTTAGAGCCAGGTTGTATTTTCCTTTGTATGAATTAATTATAAGCGACTATTGGTTATAGTTCCACTCGGATTGTTCATTATGATCATGAGTTTTGTCTTCTCTGACTGATACATAAATGCATCTATTGGATTTTATGCTTGTGTTTTTCGTGTTTCTTGCGTGTGTAGGTGTTCTATTGCAACGAGCGTGAGGATTGTGATCTGCCGGAGCAAGGAAACGGGAGCGCTACCTTCTCTACAAATGACAACGTTGGATTCAGGGTAAGCCTTCTTCGCAATTTGGTTTATTGCAATCATGGACTTGCGCCATAGCGTGTTACGATTGTTGCTAGACCCGATCTGGGCTAGTAGGGATCACCTCTGTCCACAGATGGGATTTACCTCTACAAAACACCCATAACCTTAACCTTACCCTTACCTAATGTTAACTTTAACCTAATATTAACCTTAAATTTACCGTTAACCTAACCTTAACCTTAACTATAATGTAACCATAACCTTAAATTTGACCTTAACCTTAACTATAATGTAACCCTAACCTTAAATTTAATCTTAACCTTATCTTAACCTTAACCTTCACTATAACCTAACCTTAACCTTGAACTTAACTATAACCTAACCCTAACCTTGACCAAACTCTTAACCTTAACCTTAACTTTACAATTATCCTAATCCTAACCTTAACCTAATCTTAACCTTGACTTTACCCTTAACCTAACCTTAACCTTGACCTTAACTATAACCTAACCCTATCCTTGACCAAACCTTAACCTTAACCTTAACTTAACCTTGACCTTAACCTTAACTTTAACCTTAACTTCAATTTAACCTTAACCTTCCCATTACCATAACCTTAACCTTAACTTTACCCTTTACCTTAACTTTACCCTTTACCTTAACCTTACCCTTACCTAACCTTAACCTTTACCTAACCTTAACCTTAACTTTACCCTTAAACTTAACTTTACCCTTAACCTAACCTTAACCTTGACCTTAACTATAACTTAACCCTAACCTTGAACAAACCCTTAAGGTTAAGGTTAGGTTATAGTTAAGGTGAAGGTTAAGGTTAGGGTATAGTGAAAGTTAAGGTTAAGATAATGTTAAGGTTCAGGTCAAGGTTAAGGTTAAGGTTAGGGTAAAGGTTAAGGTTAAGGTTAAGGTTAAGGTTAAGGTTAGGTTATAGTAAAGGTTAAGGTTAAGACCCGTAACCCTAACCTTAACCTTAACCTTGAATTTACCCTTAACCTAACACTAACCTTAACCTTAACCTTAACATGATCTTAACCTTAACCTAACCTTAACCTTAACCTAACTATAACCTTACCCTTAACCTTAACCTTGACCTTAACTATAACCTAACCCTACCCTTGACCAAACCCTTAACATTAACCTTAACCTTAACCTTGATCTTAACCTTACCCTTACCCTTAACCTAACCTTAACCTTAACCTTACCCTAACCTTAACCTTACCCTAACCTTAAACTTAACTTTAACCTTAACCTAACCTTAACCTTAACCTTAATCTAACCTTAACCTTATCTTAACCTTAACTATAACCCAACCCTAACCTTGACAAAACCTTAACATTAACCTTAACTTTACCCTTAACCTAACCTTAACCTTAACCTTAACCTTGAATTTACCCTTAACTTAAGCTTAACATTCACTATAACCTAACCTTAACCTTGACCAAACCCTTAACCTTAACCTTACCCTTAACCTTGACCTTAACCTTAAGTTTAACTATAACCTAACCCTAACCTTGACCAAACCCTTAACATTAACCTTAACTTAACGTTAACGTTAACCTTAACCTTAACTTAACCTTAACCTTGACCTTAATTGTAACCTAACCCTAACCTTGACCAAACCCTTAACCTTAACCTTAACCTAACTAAATCCTTAAGGTTAGCGTAAAGTTAAAGTTAAGGTTAAGGATAAGGTTAAGTTGGGATAAGGTAAGGCTATAGATAGGTTAAAGTTAGGGTTAAGGTTAAGTTAGGATAAGGTAAGGTTATAGTTAGGTTAAGGTTAAGGTTAAGGTGTAAGCCTTAACCTTAACCTGACTAAATCCTTAACATTAACCTTCCCCTAACCTTAACCTTAACCTTCACCCTTAACCTTAACCTAACCCTAACCTTTACCTGAACCTTAACCTAACCTTAACCTTAACCTTACCCTTAACCTTACATTAACCTAACCTTAACCTTAACTTTACCATTAACCTAACCCTAACCTTAAGGTCAAGGTTAAGGTTACGTTAAGGGTAAAGTTCAGGTTATGGTTAGGGTAAGGTTAGGTTAAGGTTAAGGTTATGGTTAAGGTAAGGTTAAGGTTAAGGTTAAGGTTATGGTTAAGGTTAAGGTTAAGGTCATTGTTAAGTTAGGTTAATGTAAGGTTAAGGTTACAGTCAGGTCAAGGTTAAGGGTTTAGTCAGGTTAAGGTTAAGGGTTTGGTCAAGGTTAGGGTTAGGTTAAGGTTAAGGATGAAGGTTATGGGTAAGATTAAGGTTAAGGTTACAGTTAGGATAAGGGTAAAGTTAAGGTTAGTTTAAGGTTAAGGTTAGGTTATAGTTAAGGACAAGGTTAGGTTAAGGTTAACGTTAGGTAAAGTTTAAGGGTAAGGTTAAGGTTAAAGTTAAGGTCAAGGTCAAGTTTAACATTAAGCTAACCTTAACCTTAACCGTAACCCTAACCTTAACCTTAAATTTACCCTTAGGTTACGGGTTTAGTCAGTTTAAGGTTAAGGTTAACTGTTTGGTCAAGGTTAAGATTAAGGTGAAGGTTAAGGGTAAGGTCAAGGTTAAGGGTAAGTTAAGTTTAAGGTTAAGATTACAAGTTTAGTAAGGTTAAGGTTAAGGTTAAGATGAAGGTTAAGGGTAAGGGTAAAGTTAAGGTTAAGGTGAAAGTTAAGGGTAAGGTTAAGTTTAAGGTTACGGGTTTAGTCAGGTTAAGGTTAGGGTTAAGGGTAAGGTTAAGGTTAAGGTTAGGGGAAGGTTAAGGTAAGGGTTTGGTCAAGATTAAGGTTAAGGGTTAAGGTTAAGGTTAAGGGTTTAGTCAAGGTTAGGGTTAGTTTAGATTTAAGGTAAGGTTAGGTTAAGGGTAAGATAAAGTTAAGGTTAAGGTTAGTTTAAGGTGAAAGTCAAGGTTAAGGTTAAGGGTAAGGCCAAGGTTACGGTTAAGGTTAAGGTTAGGGTAAAGGTAAATGTTAAGGGTTTGGTCAAGGTTAGGGTTATCTTATCCCTTAAGGTTAGGGTAGAGTTAAAGTTAAGTTTAAGGTTAGGTTAAGGTTAAGGTTAAGGTTAAGGTTAGGTTAAGAGTAATGTCAAGGTTAAGGCTATGTTTATGGGAAGGTTATGGTTAAGGTTTTTAGCCATCATTTTCTCTAACAAAATTTACTTATTCATACAGCCTAATCATGACTAAGATAGATTTCAATTGTCTGCTGATAGGATAGTGAAGAAGATTTACCAAACTATTCAATCTTGGTTTATCAGTAGATTAGATTAGGATAGAAAAAAATTGGTTTAAACAAGCTGAAAACCTGAACCTGGAAGATTAATGAAGAATTGGTTCTAATCTGCTCAAAATTTGAACCGAGAGAAAAAAGGAAAGAACAGCTCAAAAAGATAAAATCCAGAGCTAAAGGAAGGAATGAAAGATGTTTATAATTTTCAGATCTTAAACCTTCAAGTTTTGTTTTAAATTTATGCTAATAAGGTCTATGTGCAACTTGTACATATAGCCATAGACACCATAGCAAATCAGATTGCTTAAATATGGTTTGGCTATGTTTTCAATTTTTGTTTTAGAAGATAGAGAATAAAATTTTCCAGACAGTCTAATCCTGGCAGATAGTAGCTTAGGTAGAGAATTTATGAGTTCAACAGTATAATCTAAACTCATGGAAGAAATAAGGGTATACTTATATTAGTTTTTCCTGTCTTCAAAAAGAATAAAATGTTGATGTTCAACATCTGCAAGTCCAAATGCACCTGCTGAAGAAAAAATGTTAGGAAGTAGGTTGTGTAGGTAGTTGTTTGGGAAATAACTCTGTTTGATATAAATAATGATCATTTTTCAAAGTTTCATGATCAAAGAAGAAGAGGTTGTCAATAGATAAAGGCACAGGTCTACATCCCACAGATCAAATTTTGAATATTCTTGACACCTCCAAGGAGTTGCCATCCCCAAGTGGAGCCACTGTTAGCCATCAGTAAATTTTTTCAGAGAAAATGATGGCTAAAAATAAGTCCTAAGCTTTCAAGAGATTTTTTTCATGAAAAACTTCTCATTCTTGAAGTCTTCTTGTGCTGCATAAACTCAACAAGCAGTATTCACTGCTATTTCCTCCAAAAAATCCAACCAGAAATCTTTTGTTCCCTTCAAAATTGTTCCCTAAACAACCCCTTTTCATCATTTCATTCACTCATTTTGGTCCTTTTTACCCTCCATTTTCCTCTAAAAAATCTCCTTTTCTCTTTATCATTTTCCCTCCCTTCCCCTCAAAAAACCTTCAAAAAATCCCTTCAAACCATAAAACTCCTTGTTTATGGTTAAATATCCTTCCTTTCCCTCTATCAGAACTGGAAAAACCCCAAGAAAATCCATTGAAAACACAAAAAACCACTTATTTTTCCTTTTGTTAAACTCACAGGCCTTAATCCCCCTTTTGGGCTTGAGCCCCGGCCCCTCCACCATATAACCTAGCCCTGCAACCAGGTGCCAAAAAACCTTTAGCCCCTTCATCGCATTGGCCTTTTCTTGTTATAAACCCTCTTTCTTTACAGTTTCTCCCCCGATGTGATAAGCCCTTATCTCTCCTCCCCTGGTCATATATTGCTACATAGGACCATGTCCCGGGCCTAACCTCAACCCCCATTGCATCGCTCCATCGGATTTTCCATTCCCCTTTTTTTTCCCCTCCATAGCGAAGTGCTGATGCGATAAGCTCCCCCCTCCTCATCCCCTAGTCACCTTATCCCTCCACGTGACCATCACCTAGCACCTATGCTAAAGCCCCCATTGCATCGACAGTTCCATCAAAAGCATGCCTTTTTCTTTGTATTCTGGCCACTCCGATAACAACACCCTGTTGAGATCTACACTGTAGATGCATAAGATCTAATGGTTATCATGCCCCTTCCCCTATCCTTCTTCCACCCCAATCCTACCATCCAATATGAAAAATACCCTTCCTATCACGACCCGACACCTGTCTCCCACTTCAAACTCCCACCGTGCAACTTTTTCATCACACCAAACCCGCACCGTCAAATCTCCTCCCCCTCATTCGATGATATGTATTTCATATCACACAATTTTTCTATCCGGAGTTTAAAAATCCAAAGTCATGCGATACTAGCGGTATCGAAAATTCCACGTGGCGAGCGATCAATGGAATCACATTCCCTCCGGGCAAAACCACTTATCGCCCGAGGGTCACGTGATAACCACTCGTGATATTTTGAAAACCACTTTTGTCCAATTCACGCCAAATATTGTTTGAACTATATTTTCACCTATTTTCCTCCATAATACTCCTCCGCCTGCATAATCACCCCCTTTGCATCGCTCCTCTACTCCGTCAGCCTCCTAAGCAATCAAACCCTTCCATCGCAGGTTTTTTATAACAATTTTTTTGGTTTGTTGCATTTTTTTACCATAGTTTTTGGAGCGGAAACCTTGTCCAAAACTCGCAAAAAGACAGTGCCAAAGTCTTCCATGTTCGGAAGCTAAATCATGAAGGAAGAATGCTCTCTAGTTTCATCCAAGGGTTTGGACCATGTTGTGTAAATACTGGTCATACCCTTAAAACTCTCCACCGCGCCAAGAACCTCTGATCCATAGTGATAAATGAAGAGACAGTAAAAGTTGAAGATTAAAAGATTGAACAAATTTTGGTGTGAAATATCGAAACTTGAAAGCTTCAAATCCTATGGTTTTAAGGTTAAAACAAGTTTTAAAGACAAACAAATTAGGTAGATCAAATAAAGAAAAATCCAATGAACATTCGAAATCAAAAGGGTTTTGTGCATAAGTGTGAAGGATTAAAGAGTTAAACCTTGTTGTGTTAAGGTTAAAACACAGTCAGCAGGTCACGATTAAAGGCTCCTAGATGATTATGACGGCATAAAGCAGAATCATAGCTATAATAGTGTTTAAAAGCCACCAGATCAGCACAAAAATAGTGAATAAGCCTCCGAATGCCACATCATTGAGGCTATAACTCCTCACACTGCCACTTGGGGACTTATTTCATTAAAAGATAGGGATATTTTGGAAAGGCAGTTCAACATTAATTACCAACCTACCCAAAACCCTCAAATTCAACAAAAGTAACTAAAGGTGATGAAACTTAATGTAAAATTGATTCAAATAGAGATAAGCATTCGAAATCTTCTCTCTTAGGCCTCCCAAAGGTCAATAAACCATTACTCTGTATTAATTAAACAAATGATCCCTTCTTACACTCCACCTCCTCATTCTTCTATAAAAACTTCTGTAGAAGACAATTTAGGGGTTGGTCTTTGGATATCTATTGTATGTAAATAGCTTTTGAAGCTATTGTAGCTCTGTTAGGAATTGAAGATACATAGGCTAAAATTAGAAGTTTGAAGCTATAAAGACCCACTGGACTTGAAGAATGTAACTGGTTTGAACATCAAATACAAATAGTTGATTTATGGGATCTTGATCTATGTCAATGGTGATGTGTTTCTCACTGTAAATTGTTATTTTCTTATTGTTTCCATTTTGTCCACTTTTCTTTGATAAATAACAACAAACATAGATTAGGATTTACTTCTGAAGTACCCTAAATCTCACTGATAAATCATTATCCTTTATGTTTTCTGCTAATTGTTTATTTAAAGATGATTCAATAGAATATAACCAGTGAAGTGTTGGTAAGCCCATATTTCCTCAGTATAACTTGAGATGTTGTCTTCAAATTTTCTTGAGAAGTCTGCTAATTAAAGATTAAGCTAGAGAAGTCTATGGTTAGCCCTGTCCTCTAGTTCCTTCTCCAATAGCTTCTTTGAAAAGTGCACTTAAGAGTATGTTGAAAGCAGGCTAGTTTAAAAGTACTTACCTGATCTTAAACTGCTTTTTATGTTTATCATGAATGTTTCCTTTGAGAATATGCTGAAAACAGGCTAAGTTAAAAGTCTTTACTTGATCTTAAGCTATTCTATGTTTTTTTAAATGTTTTCTCTAGAAAGTACATCAAAAGCAGGCTAGTTTCAAAGTAATTACCTGATCTTAGATTAATTTTGCATTTTTCCTTTAGTGCATGTCAAAATCAGGCTAGTTTCAAAGTACTTACCTGATCTTAGGTTGTCCTCTGTTCCCTCATCTGTTTGATTTCCCTCACTCCATTTCTTAGTGTTTCATTCCATAAAATCAACTTAAAGAGATCCTTTGACATAGATGACTTTCCCCATGGACCACTTTTGAACCTTGTTGTTCAATTAAATCCTATTATGACTCCATAGCCCAATGGATTGATGTTGATCCTTGCCTATCTTATCAGCTGAACCATTGCTTCACCTACTCACACCTTCACCCTTCATAAATACTTCCTTCATCCTCATGTTATCCATCCCAACCAAACAAAACAAACAACCTTGTTCTTCATAACTAGCCTAAAATTATATTTCAAGCCTTAAAGATCATATCTTTGAACACATAAATAGAGAGATCCCTCTCTGAATCTAGGATGGCTAGATCCTCAGATTCCAAAGTGGTTTTGATGTAGGCTCTACAAAATTTGTACTTTCCAATCTTGCAAACTACGGAGTCCCCAACAAAGGTTAACGTTAAGTGCAAGGTTAGGGTTAGGTTATACTTAAGGTCAACGTTAAGATTAAGGTTAGGGTTAGGTTATAGTTAAGGTTAAGTATTTGGTCAAGGTTAGGGTTAGGTTATAGTTAAGGTCAAGGTTAAGGTTAGGTTATAGTTAAGGTCAAGGTTAAGGTTAAGGTTAAGGGTTTGGCCAAGGTTAGGGTTATGTTATAGTTAAGGTTAAGGTTACGGGTTTAGTCAGGTTAATGGTTTGGTCAAGGTCAAGGTTAAGGGTTTGGTCAAGGTTAAGGTTAAGGTTAGGGTTAGGGTAAATTTAAAGTTAAGGTTAAGGTTAGGTTAAGGGTTTGGTCAAGATTAGGGTTAGGTTAAGGGGGTAAGGTTAATGTTAAGGTTAAGGGTTTGGTCAACATTAGGGTTAGGTTATAGTTAAGGTCAAGGTTAAGGTTAAGTTATATTTAAGGTTAAGATTAAGATAAAGGTTAAGGTTAGGGTAAAGTTAAAGTTAAGGTTAAGGTTAAGGTTAAGGGTTTGGTAAAGGTTAGGGTTAAGCTAAGGGGGTAAGGTTAATGTTAAGGTTAAGGGTTTGGTAAACGTTAGGGTTAGGTTATAGTTAAGGTCAAGGTTAAGGTTAAGTTATAGTTAAGGTTAAGATTAAGGTTAAGGTTAAGGTTAGGGTAAAGTTAAAGTTAAGTTTAAGGTTAGTTTAAGGTTAAGGTTAAGGGTTTGGTCAAGGTTAGGGTTAGGTTAAGGGGGTAAGGTTAAGGTTAAGGTTAATATTAAGGTTAAAGGTTTGGTCAAGGTTAGGGTTAGGTTATAGTTAAGGTTAAGGTTAGGGTTAGGTTATAGTTATCATCAAGGCTAAGGTTAGTTTAAAGTTAAGATTAGGTTAAGGGTAAATTTAAGGTTATGGTTAGGGTAAGGTTAAGGTTAAGGGTATAAATAACATTATGGTTAAGGTTAAAGGCCAAGGTTAAGGTTAAGCTAGGTTAAGGTAAGGTTAAGCTTACGTTTAGGTTAAGGTTAAGGTTAGGCTAGGTTAAGGGTAAAGTTAAGGGTTAAGGACATGGTTAAGGTTAGGGGAAGGGTAAGGTAAAGGTTAAGGTTACAGTTAAGGTTAGGTAAAGGTAAATGTTAAGGATAAGGTTAAGGTTAAGGTAAAGGTAAAGGTTAAGGTTAAGTTAGGTTAAGGTTAATGTTAAGGTTATGGTTATGGGGAGGTTAAGGTTAAGGTTAAGGTTAAGTTAAGTTTAAGGGTAAGGGTTCGGTCAAGGTTAGGGTTAGGTTATAGTTAAGGTCAGGTTAACGTTAAGGTTAAGGTTAAGGTTAGTTTAAGGTTAAGGTTAAGGGTAAAGATAAGGTTATGGTTTAGGTTATATTTAGGGTTAGGTAACAGTTAAGGTTACGATTAAGGTTAAGGGTAAAGTTAAGGTTAATGTTAAGGTTTGTTCAAGTTAAGATTAAGGTTAAAGTTATGGTTAAGGAGAAGGTTAAGGGTAAGGTTAAGGTTAAGGTTAAGGTTAAGGTTACATTAAGGTTAAGGTCACGTTAAGGTTAAGGTTACGTTAAGGTTAAGGGTTTGGGATGGTTAAGGTTAAGGTTAAGGGTTTGGTCAAGGTTAGGGTTAAGTAATAGTTAAGGTAAAGGTTAAGGTTATGGTTAAGGTAAGGTTAGGATAAAGTTAAGGGTATGGATTTAGTAAGGTTAAAGTTCATGTTAATGTCAAGGTTAAGGTAAGGTTGAGGGTAAAGTTTAGGTTAGCCTTGACCTTGACCTTAATCTTAACCTTAATAGTAACCTAACCTTAACCTTAACTTTAACCTTACCCTTAACCTTGAACTTAACCTTACCTTGACCTGAACCTTAACCTAAGCTTAACCTAACCTTACCTAACCTTAAACATAACCCTAACCTTAGCCTTGACCTTAACATAACCATTAACCTTAACCTTAACCTTAACCTTAACGTGTAACCTTAACCTTACCCTTAACTATAACCTAACCCTAACCTTCACTAAACCCTTAACCTTAACCTTCTCTTAACCTTAACCGTAGAATTAACCTTAACTTTAACCTTAACCTAACCTTAACCTTGACTTTACCCTTAACCTCATCTTAACCTTAACCTAATCGTAACCTTACCCTTAACGTTGACCTTAACCTTAAATTAACCTAACCTTAGCCATAACCTAAACCTAACCTTAGCTAAACCCTTAACCTTAACCTTATCTTAACGTTAACCTATCTTTAACCTTAACCTAACTATAACCTTACCCTTAACCTTAACCTTGACCTTAATTATAACCTAACCCTAACCTTGACCAAACCCTTAATATTAACCTTAACCTAACCCTAACCTTGACCAAACCCTTAACTTTAACCTTAACCTTAACCTTAACCTTAACCTTAACCTTAACCTAATCTTAACCTTAACCTAACCGTAACCTTAACCTAACCTTAACTTTAGACATAACCTAACCCTAACCTTGACCAAACCTTAACCTTAACCTTAACCTTCCCATAACCTTAACCTTGACCTTAACTATAACCTAACCTTAACCTTGACGAAACCCTTACCCATAACCTTAACCTAAACCTAACCTTAAACTTAACTTTATCCTTATCTTAACCTTAGCCTGACCTTACCCTTAACCTTAACCTTAACTTTAACCCTAACGTTAAGGTTAAAGTTATGGGTAAGGTAAGGGTTAAGGTTAGGGTTAGGTTATCGTAAAGGTCAAGCTTAAGGTTAGGTTAAGGTTAAGGTTACAGTTTAGTGAGGTTAAGGTTAAGGTTAGGTTAAGGGTAAAATCAAGGTTAAGGTTATGGTTATGGGAAGGTTAAGGTTAAGGTTATAGTTAAGGTTAAGTTTAGGTTAAGGTTAAGATAAGGTTAAGGTTACATTAATGGTAAATTCAAGGTTAAGATTAGGTTAAGGTTAAGATAAGGTTAAGGTTAAGGTTAAGGTTAAGGTTAAGGTTAGGTTAAGGGTAAAGCTACAGTTAAGATTAGGGTTAAGGTTAAGGTTATGAGTAAGGTTATAGTTAGGTTAAGGTTAAGGTTAAGTTTAGGTTAAGGTTAAGATTATGTTATGGGTTTAGTTATGTTAAGCTTAAGGTTAAGGTTAAGGTTAAGGTTAAGGGGAAGATAAGGTTAAGGTTAATGTTAAGGTTAAGGTTAGGTTAAGGTCAAGGTCAAGGTCAAGGTTCAGGTTAGGTTAGGGTTAGGTTATAGTTAAGGTTAAGATAAGGTTAAGGTTAGGTTAAGGTTAAGGTTAAGGTTATGGTTAAGGTTAAGGTTAAGGTTATGGTTAGTGACCTAACCCTAACCTTGACCAAACCCTTAACCTTAAAATTTACCCTTAACCTTAACCTTAACCTGAACCTTTACCCTAACCTTACTACCCTAACCTTAACCTTAACATTAACCTAAACTTAACCTTAACTTTACCCTTAACCTAACCTTAACCTTAACCTTATCCTTATCTTAACCTTAACCTAACCTTAACCTTAACCTTAACCTAGCTATAACCTTACCCTTAACTTTAAACTTGACCTTAACATTAACCTAACCTTAACCTTAACCTTATCCATAACCTTATCTTTACCCTTAACCTTAACCTTAACCTTAACTTTAACCTAATCCAAACCTTAACTTTATCCTTAACCTAACCTTAACCTTAACCTTAACCTAAACCTAACCTTGACCAAACCCTTAACAATAACCTTAACCTAACCCTTAACCTTAACCTAAACCTAACCTTGACCAAACCCTTAACAATAACCTTAACCTAACCCTTAACCTTAACCTTAACCTTAACCTTTAATTAACCTTAACGTTAACCTCAACATTAACCTTCCCATAACCTTAACTATAACCTAACCCTAACCTTGACCAAACCCTTAACCTTAACCTTAACCTTAACTTAACCTTAACCTAACTAAAACCTTAACCTAACCTTAACCTTAACCTTAGCCTTATCTTAACCTTAACCTAACCATAACCTTGACTTAACCCTTAACGTAACCTTAACCTTAACCTTAACCTTAACCTTACACTTAACCTTATCTTAACCATAACCTAACTTAATATTAACCTAACCTTAACCCTAATCTTAAGCTTAACCTTAACTTTAACCAAACCCTTAAATTAACCTTAACCTTAACCTTAACCTAACCTTAACCTTGACCTTAACTATAACCTAACCCTAACCTTAACCTAACCTTACCCATAACTTTAACCTTAAGGTTAGGGCAAAGGATAAGGTTAAGGTTAAGGTTAGGTTTAGCTTAAGGTTAAGGGTAAGGGTAAGGTTACTGTTAAGGTTAGGGTAAGGTTTAGGGTAAGGTTAAGTTTAAGTGTAAAGTCAAGGTTAAGGTTACGTTAAGGGTAAGGTTAAGGTTAATGTTTGGTTAAGGCTAGGGTTAGGTTATAGTTAAGGCCAAGGCTAAGTTTAAGGTTAAAGGTAAGTTTAAGGTGAAGGTTAAGGTTACGGGTTTAGTCAAGTTAAGGTTAAGGTTAAGGTTAATGTTAAGGGTAAGCTCAAGGTCAAGGTTAAGGTTACGTTAAGGGTAAAGTCAAGGTTAAGGTTACGTTAAGGGTTTTTTCAAGGTTAAGGTTAGGTTAAGGTTAGGGTTAGGTTATAGTTAAGGTCAAGGTTAAGCTTAAGGTTAAGGGTAAGGTTAAGGTTAAGGTTAAGGTTAAGATCAATGTTAAGGTTAATGTTAATGGTTTGGTCAAGGTGAGGGTTAGGTTATAGTTAAGGTCAAGGTTAAGATTAGGTTATAGTTAAGGTTATGGTTAAGGTTATGGGAAGGTTAATGTTAAGGTTAAAGTTAAGGTTAGGTTAAGGTTAAGGTTATTGGTCTATTCAGGTTAAGGTGAAGGTTAAAGTTAAGGTTAGGTTAAGGGTAAAGTCAAGGTTAAGGTTAAGATTAAGGGTAAAGTCAAGGTTAAGGATAAAGTTAAGGTTATGGTGAAGGTTAAGGGTAAGGTTAAGGTTAAAGTTAATATAAGGTTAAGGGTAAGGTTAAGGTTAAGGTTAGGTTAAGGGTAAAGTTAACACTAAGGATAAAGTTAAGGTTAAAGTTACAGGTAAGGTTAAGGTTAAGGTTAAGGCTAAGGTTAAGGTCAAGGTCAATGTTAAGGTTAAGTTAGGTTAAGATAAGGTTAATTTTATGGTTATGGTTAGGGTAAGGTTAGGGTTAGGCTATAGATAAGGTTAAGGTTAAGGTTAAGGGTAAAGTTAAGGTCAAGGTTAGGGTTAGGTAAAGTCAAGGTTAAAGTTAAGGTTAAGGTTACGAGTTTAGCAAGGTGAAGGTTAATGTTAAGGTTAGGTTAAGGTTAAGGGTGAAGGTTAAGGTTACATGCCTTAACCTTAAATTTACCATTAACCTTCACCCTTAACCTTCATCATTAACCTTAACCTTAACCTTAACCTTCACTATAACCTAACCTTAACCTTGACCTTAACTATAACTTAACCTTGACCTTAACCTTAACCTTACCTTTACCTTCACATAGGTTTAACTTTAACCTTCCCCTAACCTTAACCTTAACCTTAAACTTAACCTAACCTTAACCTTAACCTTACCCTAACATTAACCTTAACTTTACCCATAATGTTAACCATACCCTTAACCTAACATTAACCTTGACCTTGACCAAACCCTTAACCTAACCTTAGCCTTAGCCTAACCTAACCTTAATCTTAACCTTAACCTTATCTTAACCTTAACCTTCCCATAACCTTAACCTTAACCTTAACCTTAACCTTGACATTACCCTTAACGTAACCTTAACCTTAAACTTAACCTTAACCTTAACCTTAACCTTCCCATAACCATAACCTTAACCTTAACTTTACCCTTAACCTAACCTTAACCTTAACCTTAACCTTATCTTAACCTTAACCTAATCTTAACCTTGAATTTACCATTAACGTAACCTTGACCTTTAGGGTAAAGTTAAGTTAAACTTACCCTTAACCTTAACCTAACCTTATCTTAACCTTAACCTAACCTTAACTTGACCTTACCTTAACCATAACATTAACCTAACGTTAACCTTAACCTTACCCTTAAGGTTAACCCAGTTTAGCCCTTGCACCAATGGGGGAAATCCACCAACGAAGGCACACCAATTGGCTCTCTATCCCAGTGTATTACTCAGGCCAAGCTTAATAAGGATTGTTTTTAAAAAATAAATGGCAGAAGGTTGATTCCAACCAACTCCTGAACGAGTTTTTAAAACAAGTTGGGAGGTTTGGCTCTGGATCTCCATGTAGGGGAAGTGGTTTTCCACCTATTATGGAAGCTTCCTTGAGGATAGGGCCAATCCCACCATTGTAGGGATCTCAACTCCCCAACCACCATCTATATAATCTTGCCATTTTCCCTTAGCAAGCTAGTCTTAGTAGTAGCCTTAATGGTCATAGAGCTAAGAGCTAAATTAGTAGTAAGGAGACTATCGCCAGATAGCCTCTGAGAGCCAAGCCAAAGAGAGAGAGCTTTGTCCCATTTCCAATGAACTTCACCGAGACGTGCTCCGTTTTCGACTTGCCGAAGGAAGATCCAGCATCAGAGCTCAGGTTGTATCTTTCTTTCGTTGTTATTAATAATAAACGACTTTGATTATGGTTCCATTTGCATGTTTATTTCTTATGCTGTGAATTATATCTTTGTTGGAGAGTTAAATCCCCTCTACAGATAGAGGTAATCCCTACTAGCCCAGATCGGGTTTAGAAACACCTGAGTCACGCTAAGACACAAGTTCCTAATTTCAAAAGACCAAGGTGCGACAAGAGGCCTACCTTAAGTCCTACGCTACTGTTGCTTGCAGAGAAGATGGTGCTTCCGTCCCTCGCTTTGGCAGATCATAATTCTCTCACTAGGCATGTTCGAACACCTGCACGTACACAAAGAAACAACAAACAGACAAGTGTAAAACCTAATACATGAAATTATGTATCAGTCAGAGAAGATACAACTCATAACATGAAACATGAACATCTGAGTGGAACCATAATCGAAGTCACTTATTATTAATCAAAACAAAGAAAGATACAACCTGAGATCTGACACTGGATCTTCCTTCGACAGGTTGACAATGGAGTACGTCTCGGTAAATCTCATCGAGAATGGGACAAGTATCTCTCTCTTCGGTTGTTTGACGATAATCTCCTTAATACTGATTCATCTCTATTTAGGCTAGCTTGCAAAGGGAAAATGACAAGATTATATAGGTGGTGGAAGGGGAGTTGGGATCCCTACAATTGTGGGATTGGCCCTATCCTCAAGTAAGCTTCCATGATAGGTGGAAAACCACCTCCCCTACATGGAGATCCGGAGCCAAACCTCCCAACTCATTTTAGAGACTCATTCAGGAGTTGGTTGGAGTCAAACTTTCGCCATTTATTTTTAAAAAGCAATCCTTATTAAGCCTGGCGCGAGTGATACACTGGGACAGAGTGCCAGTTGGCACGCCCTCTTTGGTAGATTTCCCCCATTGGCGCGAGGGCTGAACTGGCTAGTCGCACCAAGGCCAAAAGGGCTATTTTTAGGGCTTTTCATAGGAAATTGTCTTAAGGGGAATTATTGTCTTTGTCAAGGGGGATGCCATGAAAGTGGTTTCAGGTCATGTCACTGCTCACAGGTCATGAAATAAGCCCTCCAATGCATGGGACGGGGGATTTCAAGGACGGTGACAAATTACTGTGTAACAGATGCCCGCTAAAGCATGAGGCTCGAGAGAGAGAGAGGAGTGAAATGCTTTACAAGAACGTGTCCAACTGAAAACACTACCATCAAAAAACCTACATAGAACAGTACAACTGATATCTCAAATACATGATATATGTGGTATGGGTGGAGCCACCCATAATATAGTATACAATAATCAAGATCTGAGGCATGGATGCAGCCATCCAGTGAGGATCGATAAATAGACTCAGGTATGGTCGCATCCATTTAATCAATGAGTCATGTAACCAATCACGATAATCCACAAAATCATAGCCTGGATTCCAATAGAAAAAATCCAGGGTCTTGCACTCCATCTTGGCCCGAACAGAGTACAAGTTCAAGCATGTGAATAAGTGAGTTGAAGTTAAACATGAAAAATCATCGTCTGATTACTAGCCAATGATGAAAGCTATTAACAAACGCGATAGGAACCACCAATAATGACAATGGACCTCAAGGTACCATGGATACAATCCATGAAATGTGAATAGTGAGTTGGCATCGAACACTCGCAAAATCATCCGATCGAAGGCCAATGATGAAAACCTTGCGTCAAATGAGAAGAAACTACCATTGAGGCATGTAAGCTCCAAGGTACCGGAAAGGAGTCTCTAGATTAGCTTCCTGGATAATGAGTTGAAGTCGACAGGAAGTAACCTTTATCGAAGGTGGGCCGTAGTGTTTCCCACATCATTGACGTGAGACAGAGGAACATAATGTTTGTGAATCAGGATTATATGAGAATTAGAGGAAGGTTGAAACTGTAGACATCAACTTCTCTTGAACATATCAGTAGCAAAATAATAGATTTGGCAGTATTTGACATCAAAAGATCAAAGGTCATGATGACAAGGCAAAGATCAAATGAGAGGTCAAAAGGGATTACCCAAACCCATGGAGGCAAGCAGAAAACGAGATGAGATATCCCCAACTCGACACGAATGAAGACAAGTGCCATGTTCAAGAGCGACATACTGCTGACACGACGACGATACTGGTTCCATTTTTCCCCACCATTTCTGGCGAGGAACCCAATTATTTTTGAAAACAAGCTTGAAGGGGATAGCATATGCTTGTGATGTAATTCTTTCCTTCGGACGAATCCATCCTAGTACATTTAACGAGCCCTATGAAGGAGAAACTCGAATATCATCATTACGACTGAATCCGATGTCATCAGGGTTTAACAAGTCTGACAAAGGGAGAACTCGGTGTCTTTTCATGTTTAGAGAGTTTGAAAAGACAACGGAAAAGTAAACTTGAACAATCCCTTTTCATAAATAGTTCCTCAGATCTGAAAAGGTAGAAAACTGTGTCTGAGAAAACCTCCTAGTCGTGATAGGCTAGGGTATTCCTTTTTCATAAATAATCTATCCCAGCCCGAAAAAGGGGTAAACATATACTGGGTAGATGTCGTTTCACAGCCAATTTAATGAGCTCAAAACGACAAGTGACTCGATAAAATTTTCAATTTTAGAGAGTCAGAAAAGAGCTGAAAGATGACTCCATAAATGACTTTTTGTGTTTTTACCGAGTTTGAAAAAGTATAAAATACAACTCGTATCGTCGTCCCAGCTGTGTAAAAACCTGTTGCTACACATGAAAGAGAGTGTAAAATCCATTTTTTGACAAAATATAGAAAAATATTGGGAAAAGTGACTTTCAAAACCTAATTTGACTTTGAAAAGTTATAAATATGCAAAAAAAAGTAAAACATATTCACTTTTACTTTTTACCTCTTTTTGGAGAGCAACAGTGAGCTTTTGCTGTGTAAACTTGTGATGGCGATTGTGACCAATCCAGTACATCATTTCGGTTCTCATTCATTCCAGGTAAGAGGCACTCCCCTTAGATTTTTTATGATTCATTTTTTGTAGATTTCCATTTTGTTTTTGATCTTTGGGGGAACCCTTAGCAAAATTAGTGCTTGGCCAATTGGCGCAGGTATCGGGCATGGACCCACGCCAATTGGCTCCTTTTTGCAAAGGGGTCTTTCTAGTTGGCACGACTGTTAGAAAAATAGTCGTGCCAATGGCGCAACTCAAATTTTCAACTCAATTTATCAAAATGTGAGCCAATTAGATGAACTTCTGAGTGTTGCAGAGATCTAATAAGGTGTTTTTGACCATGTTGGTGCAGATACACAATGAAAATGGTGATTGAGTGGAAGGAAAGGGAGCATGGTGAGGAGGATGAAATGGCCATGTAGAATGAAACATGCATGACTGCTCTTCGAAACTGTGGTCTCAAAAAGTTCTTCCTGACACCATGTCTGAGAACACAACCTGAGCTGTTGCGATATTTGATTAGCATTTGGGACGAGAACAAATAAGTGTTCAAGCTCTGAGACCAAGTGCTAGAACTTGAGGTCTCTGATGTTTATTTCATAACCATATTGTCCCATAGAGGCCCAGTGCCAATCATGATAGGCAGTAGACCTTTTGGTGAAAAAATGGAGATGGTAATGGTGAGAGTGTGCCCAGGGGCACAGACAGGATCGAGCAGTGGGAAAGTGGAAATCCACACAGTCCGTGATCTAGCACTCCAAGTAGTGCTTCACACCATTACGTGGATTGCGGGGTCGCAGGCACCACATGAGGAAACCAAAGCACAGCTCCTACTAGCATCTGAATGCATGAACCCCACACTTTTTGATTAGGCCACTACCGTAACAACAAACATCAAACGACAGCTGACGAAGTGCCAGAAATCCAAACTGATATAGTTTGGGTATGGTTCCATTCTGGTGTCGTTCATTCTGGAATTATTACCAATTTTCCAGGGCCAAGGGGTGATAGTCACCGAGCCATCATTGAGGGAGTCGAGGATGGATCGATGGGCAGCACTCATGCCCAGATCACGAGGGGGCCAACAAATGTCTTAGAGGCCCAAGTTTTTAGTATGGCTACGGAAAAAACTGATCATCATTGAGGACTGGCCTTATGTCGATACCGACTTCACGAGAGACCCAGATCTTCCATTCCTAGAGGGGGATGATTGGGACGAGGAGCTGGGTATGACTCTTTTTTATTTTTACATATTTATGATTTTTTTGTGATGCATGCCTATTCTAACAAACAGCTCTATATGTATGTAGACGTTGGCCCAGAGAGGCCCGCCGGAATGTCGCCCATTGCACGGAGGACCCCTCTCGCACACGATCCTCAAGCTGAGGGTGGCGAAGGGAGCGAGCTAGTCTAGAACCTGGAGGGTATCGCCTAGGGGATCCCGGATTACGCACGGCTAGCAGACGTCCTGATGGCTTACCAGAGACACACTGTTGGGGTGCCTAGTTGCCTCCATCAATTCCTGAGATGATTGGTGTGCGTGGTGACATGCTACCATGATTACCACGCTGATTAGTCATCTAGGGATTTTATATGCATATTTTTGAGAGACATGTTGTCTCTGGCTATTATTAAAATGGACATGTATATTTTTTGATTTTATGTGATGTACACAAACTGCAAACTATTCGACATATATATATATATATATATAGAGAGAGAGAGAGAGAGAGAGAGATGGATCTTTTTACATGTGATGATGTTTTTTTATATGCTATGTAAATGTCTAATACAATGTTATCTAATGCACTAGTTATATGATTTGCATAAAAAATGACCCAATGGAAAATTTCATAAAATGTATTAACAAACATTTTATTTTTACGCAAGCTTAAAAGCACACATGCAAACTATGCTTGAAATGAGGAAAACGGGCATGCCCCCCAAGCTTCAGTCCATAGGAAATGGAGCAAAGATTAAAAATATAAGATATTTGATCTAAATCTAACAAAACTCAAATTGAATGGGCTCATGTTTCATTATTTTAACGAGGTTGACACACTTAAAAGAACTGTCCTCGTGGCAGCTTTTTTCATTGTTTTAGGAGCTTGACACAAGAAGAGGAACTGTGCTTTGATGATCTCAAAGGAGGAGGCTCGGGAGGGGGATAACCAAGTACATCATGCTCGAGACAATCAAACATTGCCCCCAGGCCAAGCATGAACGAGGACCGATGATGTCCATCACTCCACGACAGATCTTCAAAAGACATTGTTTCAAAAATAGCTTCATTATAAGGGAAGAATTCTCTTAAAGGGTCAGGCGAATTTGCATCACCGAGCCAAGGGGATTGAGAATATATATCTAGATCCATGCTTGAAGGAGCATGTTTAGGATGAGGAGGATCGAATGCAGTGACGATTTCACAATAATTAATCTCAAATGGAGTTAACGGCATTGATTCTCCGAAAGAGGTCACCTGTTCAGGTGAAGGGATGATCCAAGGGTCTTCTGACCTAGAAATCATGTTAACTTGAATGGTGTGTGGTGGTGGCGTGGAAAAAATACCCATGAGGATGGGGTCCTTGAAGAGACCGAGTCCTACATTTTCGAGGGGATTGGGGATCTGATCCACGTAAGGAATGTTTTTCTCAGAGGATGAGGTGAAGAAAGACAACTGATCCACAGTGATGATTTTTCCCTCATGTGGGAACTTCAGAAGCTGAAAGAGGGTGGATGGAATGCATAGCATGGCGTGAGTCCAACTGCGACCAAGAAGGAGATTTTAGTTGAGCTTGGCATCAACCACTTCTACTTCTACGTTGACTGTCTTCCCCTGTAACGTGATTGGAAAAATCTCGAGAACACCAAGGGGTTTTGATTCCTGACCATCGAATGCCTATAGGGCATTGGGAGACGAAGTAAGATCTGGGGAGCCAATGGCCTTCTAACAGGCGGATGACATAACACAGGTGGAAGCACCTTCATCCACAACGACTCTATGGATGTTGAGGTCGTTGATCCCAACTTGGATAACAAGAGTGATTTGATGTAGAAGTCGGGGGAAAAAAATTTCTAGGTCAAAGGTGAGAATATTAGAATCAACTGGATCAATTCCACCGATTGCAGACAACAGAGCCTTCCGTTGCAATGGGAAACTTTGAATCACTTCCAATGTTGACATTGTAGAAGGCACCTATGCCAAATCCTCAACAATACTATAGTGCTGAGCGGCACAAGCATTTGGGTTGTAGGAATATTTTCACAGAACACCTTTCGAAGGTGGCCTCACAACAGGTTTAGTGCTCAGCTTCTCAATTTCTAAAGGACCAGAGGCAGGTGGGGGAGGTGGGCCATCAACAACTTCCTTCCCAGCTTCCTAGCATGATCCAACATAATCCTTCGAATGCGTGGAAATCAAAACAGGTGTAGCACCATTCATCATATAGACCTGGGACCCAAATGGCACAGATGGTGAAGGCTGCTCAACCATCTGGGTCTGTTGAGATAAGAATGGTTCATTGAGAACTGCTAGAGTCCCTTTGGAGCCTTTCATAATTTGACTAACCTCAGATCGTCGGGGACAATCTTTGGTATAATGGTCTCCTTCACAAATAAGGCAGGGGTACTTTGGTTTACGTTGGAAACCATCGTCAACACGAGGTTTAGAAGACTCTAGTTTTTGGGCATCAGGTTTGGATTTTCCTTTGACCTTCTTCTTTTATTTGGAGGCCTTTTCCACAGGATTAGCCTTAACGGCATCGACTTCCACAGTTTTACTAGAATTCGAAAGGGCGGGAAGAGAAAAATTATTGGAAGAATTGGACTTCTACTTCCCATTAGAGGATTTCCGAGAATTTTGAGAAACGAAAGCAATAACATCGTCCACCAATGGGGTATTTGGTGCTTTAGAGGTCCCCGACCACGGAGCATTAGTCAAAATATCATAAAGCGTTCTGGACTGAGAGTACACCAGATCAAGGTACTGGGCACGAGCGATGGCTTGTTCTTCAGTCACACAAGCCCCCATAGCAATATCTTGAGCGATATTATTAATGAAGGAGGTAGTGAACCAATGAGTTAGTAGCTGATCAGGTATATCAAACTTGATCAATTTATGACGACATCGCCACTCATGAATATGATCAGATATGTGAGTGGCTTTATCCTGCTTCAGAGAAGTTAGGAGATGCGTCACAGCTTCGTAATTAACCAGTAATTGGAAGTGCATTAGAAAATCCATAGCTAACGTATTGAAGTCTTGAAAGATGCCGCGGGGTAATTCTATATACCACTTAGTGGCAGCACTGGTAAGAGTGCGCTGGAAGAGGCATAGACGAATTGAATGATCAACCCAAGAGTTGGATGAACACCACAGATGGTAGGTCATTACATGAGCTTGGGGGTCCTCTCCAGCTTTACCTTCAAACTTAGGATAGTCACCTGACACCTTGGTTGGAACCGGAGGCCAATAAGGATTGTGAAGAATCATATCATTGGTAAATTTAGAAACGTCTGACAATTCCAACGTAGCAAGGAATGGCAACTGAGGATTGAAAGGCATACCAGGCCCTCGATAAGGACATGTACCTGTACTCCACCATGGTTGAGCATAACCTTGCCCCCATTGGTTTTTTCTTGGAGGATTCTAACCATAGGGGGTGTAGACCATATAGATAGACTGATATAGTTGTTGGTAACCAGTATACGGGGGTTGATAACCGGGGTATGCACCCTGATTATATGTCAGCCCCGTTTGAGCAGTATATGGATTTGATTACTGAGCATAGGTATAGCCCGGTTGTTGAAGGTAATAATTAGAACCTCGGGGCGGGTTGTAAATCGATTGAGATTGAACTTAAAGATAATAACCACCTTGGGGTTGAGCAGGCTACTGATAAGTGGGGCCCTACTGAGCCTGATAAGTAGGGCACACCGGTGGATTCGGTTTCAGCATTTAGTAAATCGGATGTTGAGCAGGGTTGACAGGATGTGTAGGCTGGCCTAGTTGGACAGGTTGACCTGGCTGAACGGGCTATCCTGGTTGAGCAGGTTGACCCGGGTGAACAGGTTGCATTGGTTGAACAGGTTGACCTGGTTGGTGAGGGACACCAGGCTGCCCCGGATGAGCCGGTTCGCCTGGTGGTAGAATAGGGCCAGGTGGTGCCTGATAACTAGTTTGACATGTAACAAGACCATAAGAAGGCCCTGGTTGTGCAACATTCAGACTGATATGAAACTGAGGTTGCAAAGGTTCCACCATAGGTTGAGAGGGTTGGATTTTCCCCCTAGGACCGTACAACGACCCCGATTGGTACTGTGGTTGACCTATGGGTCCTTGAGGTTGCCTCGGTTGGACCACAGGGTGAGGCTACACAGGTTGACCTTGAGGGTTGTAGGACTGTCCTTGTGGATCGTATAACAATGCCTGCTGGCCCGAAGGTTGGCCTTGTAAGGGTTGTCCTTGCAGGTCATAAAGATAACTAGGCTAGCCCGAAGGTTGACCCTGAAAGGGTTGTACTTGCGGGTTGGAAGGTTACCTAGCCTGGGAAAACAAAAAAAATTGAACATACTGATAAGCCTCTTGAGCAGGAAAACGTAGAGGGTTTCCCTGCTCATCGTATTGATATGGAAAAATGTAGATGGGTGTACCATCCTATGCATAATGAAAAAAATAAGGATGGTTGGGATCTTGGGAGGATTGACTGACCTTGGAGTTTTATTGCTGTAGCGACAACCGATACTCCTTAAGAGAGATGTTCTATGGAATAACAAATGCTATGTAGACGTCTTCGGGAAGTGACGCAGTCCTAATAGACTGAGTAGTAACAATGCATGTAGATGCGGCCACACAGACAGTAGGCCTAACAGGTACTGATGTGACCTGAGGAGATGATGTGAGAGGTGTCCTTTGGGACATCCCTAACGAAGGAATAACTGGCCTCGTAGATGGAGTAGATACTCCCATAGAGGCGACGACGATCATAATTTGACTTAAGGATCCATACCCTGTTGGAAGCGAAGGACTCAGCGAAGACATGACAGATAACTCGAGGTTGTATTCTGGGAACAACTGGTAATATTCACCAGATGTGGGTATTTCCTCACTAGGAGAAGGACTGGATGAACCCATATCTAAACCTGCTGCTAGATCTTCTAAAAGACGGTGAGGACTAGGAGGAATAATAGCAGCTATAAAAGGTGAACGCGATGTAAGAGGAGGGAAATATTCCCCTACTCCAAATCCAAACCAAGCTTTGGATAAGGGCCAATTGAACTCAACTGGTCCTCCAAAGGGAAGCTCAGATAGAACCGGTCCCCCGTCGAGAAACTCAGAGACAATGGGATGCTGAGGTTTCGCAGAGGATTGAGAGACCTCTAATGAATCATATGTGTAAGGACTACCAGTAGATGAAGCTAAGGGTTCTGCCACTGTGACAGTAATGTCAAGAGGAAGAGATCAAAAAAAAGCACATGGGCTAAAAACTGTGACACAATCAAATAGCCAACAAGCAAACTCTAAAAGGGCGTGTGATCGCAGGTGATTTATTTTACCACATTTAAACTTAGAAAATTCATCGTTTCATGTTTTAAGAGTCAAGAAACGGATGAAAGGTGACTCTATCTCTTTCAATTTTGAAACAAGCATGAAATGACAAGTGCTTGATGATCCTTTCAAATTTAATGAGTCAGAAAATATCAAAATGACTACTCTGGTAATCTAGGAAAAGGGTGTACCAGATATCCGTGAACTACAATATACACCTTGGTTTCAAAATGAAAGAGAAATCAACCAAGGACTTGACGTACGTGCAGGAAATCTCCCCAAATGTTGTGTCTGGTGTATCACGGGTATAAGGCAGCAGACTCAACTTCCTACGGATAAAGGATAACAACCTAGTGGGGTATCCCTTTATATACGCGATGGTACGGGGAGCACAAGTCCGTACTAGCGTTGTCTAAAGCCAAGAAGTGAATGAGAGCTACTAGGTTTAACGACGCCAGAACATGTCACTAGCCTAGACTTCTAAATATTTCGTTAATATTTCAATACTGCCTTAAGGTAAATTGAATAAATTTTAGCGTTGATCTTCAATTATGTTTCAATTTCAAGGCCCTACTGCATGTCATGTCTCAAAATCCTCTAAATGCACACTACATGTCACAATGTATCATTTCTTTTGATGAATAGCTAACTACGAGAAGGTTGAGAGCTTTTCACACATTAACAAAATGATCACAAAACAACCACTAGTGTCCCTAATGCAAGCTAATGCAACTAAAGCTTTTCCCTCAAAGTTATAAATCACTAACAACACATAAAAGATTTAATTTACATTAACTAATCAAGAGCAAAAGAGATTTTTTGTATTTTCAATGTTTAAGAGCAAAGTGCACTAAACAAAATGAAAACTAATGAAAAGAACAATTTGAGAAGTGATAGCAAAAAAACAAAGACAAGCAAGTTCACTCAATTCCAAACACACAATCAGACCTCAAATTGATGAAGAAATCCCTCAAATCAAAGAGGAATCCCAAAGACTCAAATGAACTCTGTAATCTAGGCCCAAAATGAGACAAAGCGAAATTTGAATGAGAAAATGACCAATCACTCAAATAATGCAATAAAACAATGAAAAACCACCAAACGAATGCAAAGAAGCAATAATGAAATTGACTGATCAAACGAGAACCAAAAACTCCCATGGGAGGCTCGACACACTATAGCACCTAGATTCCCTAGGGCTAGAATGTACAACCAATAGTAGAGGGCAAAAAATCGAAGGATGAAGGTCACACACAGTCAAAAAGGCTCTAGAGCACTCAAGAAATCGAAAAAATGACACCAAAACCACAAATCAAGCTCAAGAAGCTCAAAAAGGAGCAAACCCTAGCACCACACAGAATTGGCGCGACTTTCAGGCTGCAACTAGCACTAGAACAAGATTGGCGCGGGGTATAAACTGGAAAAATATACCAACTGGCGTGACTTTCAGGGAAAAAACTGCGCCAGTCGAGTTTACTAATGCAAAATATGAAAAAGAGCAATCAGGGAGCAGATTAGGGATGGTGAGGCTAAATAAGAGTTTAACACTAGAAAAGAGTGAATCAAAAGAGATGATCAAGTAGGCAAAGACCAAAATCAACTAAAAAGACAAGACAAACTCCAATCAATGTATCTCTAGTGGAGTCACCAGTTTTTTGGAGAGGTAAATCCCCTCTGCAGACAAAGGCGATCCCTACTAGCCCAGATCGGGTCTAGCAACAACCAAGTCACGCTAAGACGCAAGTTCCTAATTGCAAAAGACCAAGATGCGACAAGAGGCCTACCTTAATTCCTACATTTCCGTTGCTTGTAGAGAAGATGGTGCTTCCATCCCTCGCTTTGGTAGATCACAATTCTCCCGCTAGGTGTGTTCGAAAACCTACACATACACAAAGAAAAAACAAACAGATAAGCGTAAAACCTAATACATGCAATTATGTATCAGTCAGAGAAGATACAAATCATAACATGAAACATAAACATCTGAGTGGAACCATAATTGAAGTCACTTATTATTAATTAGAACAAAGAAAGGTACAACCTAAGCTCTGACGCTGGATCTTCCTTTGGAGGGTCGACAGTGGAGTACGTCTTGGTAAATCTCATTGGGAATGGGACAAGTATCTCTCTCTTCGGCTGTCTGATGATAATCTCCTTACTACTAATTCAACTCTATTTTGGCTAGCTTGCAAAGGGAAAATTACAAGCTTATATAGATGGTGGAAGGGGAGTTGGGATACCTACAATTGTGGGATTGACCCAATCCTCAAGGAAGCTTCCATGATAGGTGGAAAACCACCTCCCCTACATGGAGATCCGGAGCCAAACCTCCCAACTCATTTTAGAGACTCATTCAGGAGTTGGTTGGAATCAAAATTCCACCATTTATTTTTAAAAAACAATCCTTATTAAGCTTGGCATGAGTGATACACTGGGACAAAGCGCCAGTTGGCACGCCCTCTTTGGTGGATTTTCCACATTGGCACGAGGGCTGAACTGGCTAGTCATGCCAAGGCCAAAAGGGCTATTTTTAGGGCTTTTCACAGGAAATTGTCTTCAGGGGAATGATTTTCCTTGTCAAGGGGGATGCCATGAAAGTGGTTTCAGGTCATGTCACTTCTCACAGGTCATGGAATAAGCCCTCCAATGTGCGGGACAGGGGATTGAAGGGACGGTGACAAATTACTGTGTAACAATATTCTCTGAATGGTATATGGTTACATACTTTGAATATTACATTGTGTGTTGTTATTTCTTTGCGTGCGTACATGTATTCGAACATGCGAAGTGGGAGAATTGTGATCTGCCAAAGTGAAGGATGAAAGCACCATCTTCTCTGCAAGTAACAGTAGCGTGGGACTTAAGGTAGGCCTCTTGTCGCATCTTGGTATTTTGTAACTAGGAACCTACGTCTTAGCGTGACTCGGTTGTTGCTAGACCCAATATAAGCTATTAGGGATCGTCTCTATCCATAGAGGGGATTTACCTCTCCAACAAACTGGCGACCATACTGGGGATCTTGATTGGATTTTGTCTTGTCTCTTTCGGTTGCTTTTGGCTTTTGTCTGCTTGATTTGCTTATCTGGTCTGTATCTTTCTGGTGTAAAGCCTTTGTTCAGCTCCCACAACACCTGACCTACTCCCTGTTTGCTATTTTTTATTTCTTTCATTAGTAAACTTGACTGGCGCGCTTTTCGGCCTGACAGTCATGCCAATTAGTGCTTGTTGTTGGTTAGGCCCCCACGCCAATCCTGTTTTGGCACTAGTTGCAGCTAGACAGTCGCACCATTTCCTGTAGGTGCTAGGGTTTTTCCTTGTTCGGGAGTTTTTTTTGGTCAGTACTTTTTCTTCTGGGTTACTTTTAGATTTTTCTTGAAGTGGTGAGTCTGATCTTGGTTGGGAGAAATTCTTTTTTTTTTTCATTTTCAAGCATTGGCGCTTGTTTTCAGTTAGCAACCCGCACCAATTGGCCATTGGCACTAGTTTCACCCACAAAAGTCATGCCAATTTCAAGGTGTGTGAAAATTGAGATTTTTTCCCTAAATCCTTCACCAGTGTGTCTTTCCCTTCAAATATTTTCTCTGTATGAGCATAGATTACATTGCTCATTGTTCAGCTGGAAACTCTTATTTCCTGATTGCTTGATGTAAAAGGGAATGAATGCCTTGTTTTGATCTCATGCTTTGGAAGTCCTTTTTGTGCTTGACCTCATATTGCTTGTAGCCTTTTGAGGAATTTTGTTACAAAGTGTTTAAGACAACGATTGCATTATTAGTGTGGTTTTGCATCCCTTTTTCATTCATCCTTTCATTAAGAATATGCATTCATTTAGTTTTCGTCTCATAGTTTTATTTTTGTTAAAATGCATTAGATCACATTGCATTGAAAAGTACTTTTTGAGATCCATCATTGAACTTAGATTACATTGCTTAATTATTGAAAGCTAAAAATCGCATTGAGTGCATTCTTATCATTTGAAAAGAAAATGGAAATTGTGCATAGATTACAATTGCATAGTTTTCAAAAAAGAGGATTTTGCATAGATTACATTGCATTATTCACATCGTTGAATGTTTGAGATTACTTTTGAATAGTGAAAGTCATCTAGTTTGGAAAATTTTCCTTTTCAGTATTGTTGTCTGTTGCATAATTATTTGAATCTCTTCCCTTAACTAGATAGCATTCATCGAATTGAAAGATTTTTTTTATCATATAGCTGCATATAGGAGATTTTCAGACGACATTTGGTAGGGCCTCAAATTGAAACATAATTGAAGATCGACTCTAAAATTTATTCAATTTACCTTAAGGCAACATTGAAATATTAATGAAATATCTAGAGGTCTAGGCTAGTGACGTGTTCCGACGTCGTTAAACCTAGTAGCTTTCATTCGCCTTTTGGCTTTAGACAGTGTTAGTATGGACTTGTGCTCCCCGTATCATCTCATATATAAAGGGAGACCCCACTAGGTTGCTATCATTTATCCATAGGAAGCTGAGTCTGTCGTCTTATACCCGTGATACACGGGACACAGCATTCGGGGAGATTACCTGCATGTACATCAAGTCCTTAGTTGATTTCTCTTTCATTTCTTAACCAAGGTGTATATGGTAGTTCACGGATATCTGGTACACCCTTTTTCCTATAATTCCAGAGCAGTTAGTTTGATCTTTACTAACTCCATAAATTTGAAAAGATCATCAAGCACTTGTCCTTTCAGGCTTGTTTCCAATCTGAAAGTGATAAAGTCACCTTTTGCCTGTTTCTCGACTCTTAAAATATGAAAAAATAGAGTTTTGTTTCAATGTTTTAAAAATTAAATAGCCACGAAATATTCCTAGTTAAAGTTAGTTTCCTTAGGGTGTTGTTTTGGGTTGTTTCTAATGGCAACTTTTCCAGATTTCACCAACCAAGGAATCCTCTCCGATGGGAATCCGAGTCCTTTTTCTCCTTTTGGAAATGTTGGCGCTCCTTATATGGAAATGTTGTCCCTTCCTGGGTTAACTGTTGGGTTACCTATTTGGTTGTTTTCAACCTTTGTGGTCCCGAATGTCCTGGCTATTGTTCAATCAGTTCCTCCGCCTAAACAACATCATGTTGATTCCAAGGTGGACCTCTCCCCTTCTTCGCCTGTTTCTTTATCCTCCTCTTCTACTTCACCTGGTGAAAGTATGGATTTGAGTAACCAGGTGGCTAAGAAGAAGAAGAAGAAGACAAAGAAGAAGAAGTTAGATAAAGGAGAGGCTAGCTCTGCGAATATTACACCTAAGAAGGCTTCCATTAATAAACCTTCCAACCCTCTGCGGAAAGCCAAGTTCCCTTGCATGTTGTGCATAGAAGACCATATTCTTCAAGACTACCCTAGCATACCCAAGGTGCTCGAAGTATGGTCCAATGGTCACCCGCTGTTTCCTTTGGCCTCTGGGAGTCAAGTTAGGGGCACATCTTTAACTAGTGATGGTAAGGCTCCTAAGAAGCAGGGTAATATTACCAATCCCTGTAAGTTGTGTGAAGGGCACCATGCCATTCACCTTTTTCCGTATGTGGATGAAGCCAAGGGAATTTTGGACAACACAATTGTTTCTACACCATGCCTCCCAGCTGGTTATAAGAAGCTTTCTTTGATTCCTCCACCAGTTGATGCCTCGATCAGTCAAGAGTCATACTCGCTTGATCCCGCTCCCTCGGAAATTCAAATTCAGGGATCCATCCCCGACCAACCATTGGTCATGGGATCGGTTGAACTGGTCCCTTTTGTAGTGCACCAGGTCTTTTCCGTTGAGAGTGGATCTCACATTCCTCAGGTTCTTCTTGTTTCTCAAGATTCCTCGGAATTGGAGAAATATTCTCTTGTCCCTATATCTCAAGAAGCTGCTCCTCTGCCTCCCATGATGAAGGTCCTGGAGGATACTCCTCCGACCTTTGAGATGGAGGTCACAGAGGATGCTCCTTATTCTTCTGTAACAATAGGGGAAGACCATCTCAGTTCGATGGTAGCCCCTCCAAGTAGTTTGGTCACTTCCTTTGATTGGAATCAATTTGCGGGATACTGCCTTCCGTCTTATGTGCCTTTCGAGATAACGGTACAGACCTTTGGTCTGGTCGTACCCAGCACCATTATAGATGAAGGCACATATGTTAGTATTTTTTCCTCAACTAATTGGAAAGCTTTCGATTCGCCGCCACTTGCACTTATTACGCAGAATCTATTGACATTCAATAGAAGAACTAGTCAACCGTTAGGGATCCTTCCAAGGTTACTTGTTACTTTGGGAGGTAAAATCGTCCATATGGACATGATGGTTGTTCCAGGACCCTTGGATTTCAATTTGCTCTTGGGGCACAATTACACCTATGCCATGTGATTGCTTGTCTCCTCCGTTTTCCGTGTGGTCTATTTTCCACATGAAGGACAGATCGTGACCATTTATTAGCTTTCATTATTTGGTCCTGATGTGGCAACTAGCCTGCCGCCATCCCTTCCTATATTTTATCCACCCGTTGTATCTACCCCACCACAGGTCAACTATGTGGCTACCTACCTCGTGCTAGTGCTCAGTGATAATGCCGTTGTGCATAGTGTGCTGGGGGCATTGGGTCCTGATTTCCAAGATGTTGTTCTCCCATCTAGCATGGAACTTTTGGAAGCCATGACTTCTTATTCACCATGATGAGTTGTATTCGAAGCATGGTTCTTTTCCTGTTTCAAGCTCCTTAAAAAAAGAAAACAAGGTGTTCGGAGCATAGTTCGTTTTCTTGTGTCAAGCTCATTAAAAAATGAAACAAGGTGTTCTGAGGATAGTTCTTTTAATCTGTCAACCTCTTTAAAATAATGAAACACTTTCCTGTTCAATTCGAGTCTTTGATAAGATCTCAAAAATCCCAGTTGAGTCTTTCTCTTGATCCTGTAACTTGAACCTGCAGTCCATCTACCTTTCATATGGACTGAAGCTTGGGGGGCATGCTTACTTTTTCAAGCATAGTTTTTTTCCATTTCAAGCTTTTGTAAAAATGAAACCAACTTCAAGAACAGATTACCTTTGTTTCAAGCTTGTGTAAAAATGAAACCATTCCCATTTTACCTCGTGCGATTGCCATATTATAAGCCTGTTTTTGCCAGATGAACCTTGGTTTTCTAACTCCATCGTCACTATCTCCTTGGCCGATCATATGCCTTCACTTGGCTGTTTTACCCATTGCTGAGGAACCACTGTGATGAGTGGTATTTTTAGCCAACCTCTTAACCTTTACTTGTTCTGTGCAGTTCCACCATCACCGGAACCAATAGCTACCCTTTATACCACTCGTTCCTCTAGGAGGAGTCAACTTTCAGCTCTTTTCTGACTCTCTAAAACTGAAAAGATTGCCGAGTCGCTTGTCATTTTGATCTCCTTAAATTGGCTATGAAACGACATCTACCCAGTATACGTTTACCCCTTTTTTGGGCTGGGATAAATTATTTACGAAAAAGGAATACCCTAGCCTATCGCGACTAGGAGGTTTTCTAAGACATAGTTTTCTAACTTTTCGGATCTGAGGAACTATCTATGAAAAGGGACTGTTGGAGTTTACTTTTAAGCTGTCTTTTAAAACTCTCTAAACATGAAAATATGCTGAGTTCTTCCTTTGTCAAACTCGTTAAAACCTAATGACATCGGATTCTGTCGTAATGATGATATTCAAGTTTCTCCTTCCTAGGGCTTGTTAAATGTACTAGGTTGGATTTGTCGGATGGACAAACTTATATCACAAGCATATGCTATCCCCTTCAATATTGTGTAAAAATAAAGAGGTACTCGCCAAAAATGGTGGGGAAAAATGAAACCAGTATCATCGTCGTGTCGGCAGTATGTCGCTCTTGAACATGGCACTTGTCTGCATTTGTGTCAGGTTGGGGACATCTCATCTCATTTTTCATTTTCCTCCATGGGTTTGGGTGATCCCTTTTTACCTCTCATCTACTCCTTGCCTCGTCATCATGAACTCAGAACGTTTTATGTCAAATACTGCTAAATCTAATGTCGTGCCACCGATATGTTCAAGAGAAGTTAACTTATGCAGTTTCAACCTTCCTCTGATTCTCTACTGATCCTGATTCACAAACATTATGTTCCTCTGTCTAGCGTCAATGATGTTGGAAACACTATGGCCCACCTTCAATCAAGATTACTTCCTGTCAGCTTTAGCTCATTATCTAGGAAGATAATCTAGAGACTCCCTTCCGGTACCTTGGAGCCTGCATGCCTCAAGGGTAGGTTCTTCGCATTCGACATAATGTTTTCATCGTTGGCCTTCGATCAGATGATTCTGCGGGTGTTCGATGCCAGCGCACTATTCACATTCCATGGATTGTACCTATAGTACCTTGAGGTCCATTGTCATTACTGGTGGTTCCTCTCGCGTCTGTTAACAAATTTCATCATTGGCTGGTAATCAGATGATGTTCTTCCATGTTCGACTCTAGCTCACTTATTCACATGTTTAGACTTGTACTCTGTTTGAGTCGAGATGGAGTGCAAGACCCTGGATTTTGTCTGTTGCTATCCAGGCTGCAGATTTTTGTGGATTATCATTATTGGCTACATGACTCATTGATTGGATGGCTGTGACCATACCTGAGTATATTTATCAATCCTCACTGGATGGCTGTGCCCATGCCTCGGATCTTGATTATTGTATGCTCTATTATGGATGGCTGCGCCCATACCACACATCATGTATTTGAGATATCAGTTGTAATTGTCTACGCAGGTCTTCCGATGGTACTGTTTTTAGTTGGATACGTTCTCATAAAGCATTTCACCCCTCTCTCTCTCTCTTGGGCCTCATGCTTTAGGGGGCATCTGTTACATAGTAACTTGTCACCATCCCTGCAATCCCCCATCCCATACATTGGAGGGACTTTTTTGTGACCTGTGAGTAGTGACATGACCTGAAACCACTTTCATGGCATCCCCCTTGACAAGGAAAATCATTCCTCTGAAGACAATTTCCTGTAAAAAACCCCAAAAATAGACCTTTTGGCCTTGGCACGACCAGCCAGTTCAGCCCTCGCACCAATGGGGGAAATCCACCAAAAGAGGGTGCGCCAACTAGCGCTCTGTTCCAGTGTATTACTCGTGCCAAGCTTAATAATGATTTTTTTTTTTAAAATAAATGGCGTAAGTTTGATTCCAAGCAACTCCTGAACAAGTCTCTAAAATGAGTTGGGAGGTTTGGCTCCGGATCTCCATGTAGGGGAATGGAAGCTTCCTTGAGGATAGGGTCGATCCCACCATTGTAGGGATCCCAACTCCCCTTCCACCATCTATATAAGCTTTCCATTTTCCCTTAGCAAGCTATTATTAGTAGTAGCCTTAATGGTCATAGAGCTAAGAGCTGAATCAGTAGTAAGGAGACTATCGCCAGACAGCCTTTGAGAGCCAAGTTGAAGAGAGAGATCTTTGTCCCATTCTCGAAAAGCTTCACCGAGACATGCTCCGCTGTCGACCCGCCGAAGGAAGATCGAGCATCAAAGCTCAGGTTGTATTTTTATTTCATTTTTATTAATAATAAACGACTTTGTTTATGGTTCCATTCACATGTTTATTTCTTATGCTGTGAATTATATATTCTCTGACTGATATATGGTTACATACTTTGAATATTACATTGTGTGTTGTTATTTCTTCGCGTGCATGCAGGTATTCAAACGTGCTAAGCGGGAGAATTGTGATTTGCCGAAGCGAAGGATGGAAGCGCCATATTCTCTATAAGTAACAGGAGTGTGGGACTTAAGGTAGGCCCCTTGTCACATCTTGGTCTTTTGTAACTAGGAACCTGCATCTTAGCGTGACTCAGTTGTTGCTAGACCCAATATGGGCTAGTAGGGATCGCCTCTTTCCGTAGAGGAGATTTACCTCTCCAACACTAACCTTAACCTTAACCTTAACCTAAAATTAACCTTAACATAATGTAACGTTAACCTTAACCTTGACCTTGACCTTAACCTCAACCTTAACCTTAACGATAACCTAACCCTAACCTTACCCTAACCTTAACCTTACCCTTAACCTTATCTTAACTTTAACCTTCATTATAACCTAACCTTAACCTTAACCTTAACCTGAATAAAACCATAATGTTAACCTTACCTTAACCTAACTTCAACCCTAACCTTAACCTTAACCATAACCCTAACCTTGACCAAACCTTTAACCTTAACCTTAACCTAGCTAAACCCATAACCTTAACCCGAACCTTAACCTGACTAAACCTATAACCTTAACCTAACATTAACCTTAACCTTAACCTAATTATAACCTTACCCTTAACCTAACTTAACCTTAACCTTTACCTTGACCTTAACCTTACCCTTACCCTTAATCTTAACCTTAACCTTAACCTAACTAAACTTGTAACCCTAAACCTTAACCTTACCCTTAACCTTCACCTTAAATATAAGCTAACCCTAACCTTGACCTTAAATTTACCCTTAACCTTTACCTTGACCTTAACCTAACCTTAACCTTAACCTTTACCTTATCTTACCCTTAATCTAACCTTAACCTTAACCTTAACCTAACCTTAAGTTTAACCATAACCTAACCTTAACGTTAACTTTACCTTAACCTTGACTTTACCTTTACCTTAACCTGACTAAACCCTTAAGGTTAGGGTAAAGTTAAAGTTAAGGTTAAGGTCAAGGTCAAGGTCAAGGTTAAGTTAGGTTAAGGTAAGGTTATGGTTAGGTTAAGGTTAAGGTTAAGATTAGGTTAACGTTAAGGTTAAGGTTAAGGTTAGGTTAAGGGTAAAGTCAAGGTTAAGGTTAGGTTAAGGGTAAAGTCAAGGTCAAGGTAAAGGTTAAGGTTAAGGGTAAGGGTAAGGTAAGGGTAAGGTTAAGGTTACGTTAAGGTAAAGGTTATGGTTAAGGTTAGGGTCAAGGGTAAAATCAAAGTCAAGGTTAGCTTAAGGTTCAAGTTACGGGTTTAGTCAGGTTAAAGTTATGTCAAGGTAAAGGATAAGGTTAAGGTTACATTAAGGTAAAGGTTATGGTTAGGGTGAGGCTTAAAGTTAAAGTTGAGGTTAAGGTCAGGTTAAGATTATTGTCAAGGTTAGGGTTAGGTTATAGTTAAGGTCAAGGCTAAGGTTAGGTTAAGGTTAAGGTTAAGGTTATAGTTAAGGTTAAGGTTAGGTAAATTTTAATGTTAAGGGTAGGTTGTAGTGATGGTTAATGTTAAGACTCGTAACCTTAAACCTTAACCTTAAACTTTACCCTATCTTAACCTTAAGCTTAAGCTTAACCTAACCTAACCTTAACCTTAACTTTACCCTTAACCTTACCTTAACCATAACCTTAACCTAACCTTAACCTTATCTTAACCTTAACTTAACCATAACCTCAACCTTGACCTTAACTATAACCTAACCCTAAACTTGACCAAACCCTTAACATTAAACTTAAACTTAACGTAACCTTAACCTTAACTAAACCCTTAAACTTAACCTTAACATTAACGTTAACCATAACCTTACCACAGCCATAACCTTAACCTTACCCTAACCTTACCCTAACCATAACCTTAACTTTAACCTTAACCTAACCTTAACCAAACCCTTAACCCTAACCTTAACCTTAACCTAACCTTAACCAAACCCTTAACCTTAACCTAACCATAACCTTGAATTTACCCTTAACCTAACCTTAACCTTACCATAACCTTGAATTTACCCTTAACCTAACCTTAACCTAACCCTAACCTTGACCTTGATTTTACCCTTAACCTAACCTTAACCTTAACCTGACTAAAACCATAACCTTAACCTTAACCTAACCTTAACATTGACCTTAACTATAACCTAACCCTAACCTTGACCAAACCTTTCCCATAACCTTAACCTTAACTATCCCATAACGTTAACCTTAACCTTAACCTTCACATAACCTTCACCTTAACCTTCCCATAACCTTCACCTTAACTATAACCTAACCCTAACCTCGACCAAACCCTTAACCTTAACCTTTACCTTTACCTAACCTTAACCTTAACCTAACCCTAACCTTAATCCTAACCATAGCCTTAACTTTACCCTTAACCTAACCTTAACCTTAACCTAACTGCAACCATAACCTGAACCTAACCTTAACTTTAATCTTACCCTTAACCTTATCTTAAGCTTACCTTAGCCATAACATTAACCTTGACCTTAACTATAACCTAACCCTAAGCTTGACCAAACCCCTAACCTTAACCTTAACCTTAACTTTACCCTTAACCTAACCTTAACCTTAACCTTAACCAAACCGTTAACCTTAACCTTAACGTGAACTTTAACCCTAACCTTAACCTTAACCTAACCTTAACCTTGAATTTACCCTTAACCTTAACCTTAACTTGACTAAACCCGTAACCTTAACCTTAACCTTGACCTTAACTATAACCTAACCCTAACCTTAACCTTGAATTTACCATTAACATAACCTTTACCTTGAATTTACCTAACAAAAGTTAAGGTTAAGGTAAAGGTTAAGATAAGGTTAAGGTTAAGATAAGGTTAAGGTTAGGTCAATATTACGGGTTTAGTCAGGTTAAGGTTAAGTTTAAGGGTTTGGGAAGGTTAAAGTTAAGGGTAAGATAAGGTTAAGGTTAAGGTTAGGTTAAGGTCAAGGTCAAGGTTAATGTTAAGGTTATGGTCAAAGTTAAGGGTAAAGTTAAGGTCAAGGTTAGGGTTATGTTATAGTAAAGGTCCAGGTTAGGTTAAGGGTAAATTCAGGGTTAAGGTTAAGGTGAAGGTTAAGGGTTATACCTTCACTTTACCCTTAATTTAACCTTAAAATTTACTATAACCTAACCCTAACCATGACCAATCCCTTAACCATAACCTTAACCTTAACCTAACCTTAACATTTACCTAACCTTAACCTTAACCTTAAGCTTGACCTTAAGGGTAAGGTTTGGTCAAGGTTAGGGTTAGGTTATAGTTAAGGTTAAGGTTAAGGTTAAGGTTAAGGTTCAGTTAAGGTTAATGTTAAGGGTTTGGTTAAGGTTAAGGGGTTAAGGTAAGGTTAAGGTTAAGGTTAAGGTTAAGGGGGTAAGGTTAAGTTGAAGGTTAAGGTTAAGTTAAGGTTAAGGTTAGGTTAAGGTTAAGTTAAGGGTAAAGTCAAGGTTAAGGCTAAGGTTAAGGTTATGGTTTATGGTTAAGGTTAAGGGTAAGGGTAAATATAAGGTTATGGTTAAGGTTCCATTAAGGATAAAGTCAAGGTTAAGGTTAGGATAAGCTTAAGATAAGGTTAAGATAAGGTTAAGGGTAAGGTTAGGTTAAGGTTATGGTTAAGGTAAGGTTAAGTGTAAAGTTAAGGTTAAGGTTAGGTTAAGCTTAAGATAAGTTGAAGGGTAAGGTTAAGGTCAAGGTCAAGGTTAAGGTTAAGGTTAAGGTTGAGGTTAAGGTCAAGGGTAAGTTCAAGTTTAAGGATAAGGTTATGGTTACGGGAAGCTTAAGGTTAAGGTTATGATTAGGGAAAGGTTAAGGTTAAGGTTAGGGTTAAGGTTAGGGGAATGTTAAGGTTAAGGTTAAGGTTAAGGTTAAGTTAATTTTAAGGTTAAGGTTTGGTCGAGGTTAGGGTTTGATTATGGTTAATGTTAGGGTTAGGTTAAGGGTTTTATCACCTAATTTGAACCTTAGGATGAAAGAAGGCAAGTCAGGGTAACCTCAAACCATGCTCAGCCTTGTAGCTAGCTCTACAAGGTCAGGAGAGGGCTCTCTCCAGGAAAAATATTCAATGAAATATAACACCAAACTAATTTTAGGCTAGGTATAATAATTGGAAATGTTTTTATAGAATCTTCAGGGTTGTATGGAACAGATGGGGTTGGGTAGTTTGAAACTAGGGAATTAAATCAAAGATACAAGGTATTTCATGGGGCAAGGTGGATAGGGATTTTAACAGATTATTTTTTATAATGATGAGATGATTAAGACTGGTGAGGAGCTGAAAACGGCATAGGAGATGGATCCTTTTCAAACAGCAGAAAACATCAAATATTGAATGTTTTCCCAAGGCAGAGCATTATACAATGGATTCTACCTATCTATCTTGAAAACATTCAACTAGAAATGTGAATGAATGAATGATAAACATAGAAATTAACAGATGAACACAAAGGAAGAAACAATGCTAAAATCCATACCATAGGGATCCCACAAATCAGAGCTGCATATCTTTATTAATTCGGTGCCAAACTGTTACAAATGGAGTGCAGAGTGTCCTCAGTAATTTCCAACTTATTCCACACTTTATTCCCCCTTTAAAAATGATTTAGAAATTACATTAAATAGACAGAAATTGAGGGGAGTAGGTCCATAGAAGAAGGAGTTGTCTCACCAGCTCAAGAACCAAAATGTGAACAAAGGAAAAGACCAACAATCTTCCCCTAAAAATAAGGAGAAACAATACATTTTGACCATCTGGAGAATTTGCAGTTACACTGAATGAATGAAAATAGGAAGTCTGAAGAACAGATCCCCCTTTCATCGCTTGCTGTAGATGTCTCTGGTTTATATTTAGTTCTTGGCCTTGACTATTTCTTTTTCTTTGTTGAAAATCTCTTTTATGCCGAGAAATGCCCTTTGGAACCAATAAAAATGAAATTTTCCATTTAATGAAGAAAAATTCCCTTTTTGTGTGAGAAGAGAAAAGCAAAGTATGGTGGGCCCAAGATGCGATCACAAATCACAATCGGAAGAGGGGAGGGGTATTGGAATGATGCGATTTGAATTTTACGATGCGATAGTGTATAGGGGGAAAGGGGAAATTGCAATCGCAAATCAGAAATCACAGTGAGAGAGGAGTGGGCACAACTTATTGATAACTTGTTATGCGATGGAAGCGGGTGCAATGGAGGGGAAGTCTTTATAAAACAAATAATAATGATTTTTCACTTTACAAAGGGAAAAAACCTTTTTTCATTGAAAAGGCGGAAGGGTTTTGGTGGGACCGGGGGATAATCGCAGTCGGAAATTGAAAGGGAAGTGGAGTGGAAGCAAAGGGTTGTGGGAATGAAATATGTGATGGGTGATATACGATCAATCGCATTGGCAGGAAGGGAGAAAGTGGAGGCAAAGTACTTATGGGAATCATTGATTGCGATGGGAGATATGCGATCAATCGCAGCGGAGGAAGGGAGCATCGAGGTTTAAACATGGTGGAGTGAAAACATGCAATGCAATGAAACACTTAAGAAATCTTTAAAAATCAATTTATCGCTTTTTACAAAGGGAAAACCATTTTTTCTTGGAGCAGGGGGGAAGGGTTTATGGTGGGACCAGGAGGGAATCACAATTTCAAATCAGCGGGGAAGTGGAGTGGGAGCAATGCTGTAGGGAATGCCGATTATGATGGAGCGATGGCCTATGAGCCGTCCGATCGGAAAGGCAGATCGACGGTGGAGATGCGATTGGCGGGATTCAACCACATCAGAGGAAATCAAAGGAGCAGGGAAAAATTTGGGAGTGTTGTGAAGTTTTGATGTGATCAAACGATTGAGATCAGATGTGGGCTGTCGGATCGCTGATGAGATCAACGATCGAGATACGATCCGGGGGGGGGGGGTTCAATCGCATCGGGAGTTTCAATGGGAAGTGGGTCAATCGGAAGTATGAAATTGAATGGTGCAATTTTATCGGGGGAAAGGGTTGTGATTCGATCAGAAAAGGGAATTACAATGAAAAACTTTAAAATTATATGGAATAAAGTCTAAGGGAAAAATGAGAAAAGCGGTAAGGGTAGGCCATTGGGGACTATTGTTCACTTAGGCATATTTTTCAATCCAGGAGTCAGTTTGGGGAGTATAATATACCGTTGGAAAGCTCTTTCCGAGCTCTTTCTAACGGACATACTTAGAACATGATTTTACACTAAAAATTTTGTGGAAAACAGCTCTGAAAGGCAAGGAGGTGGCTTGGTGGAGATAACAGCTTCTGAAACTTAACTTATTACATATGAGGACATAAAATTACATAAAATATGATAATAAAAGAAAAGTATCATGTTTTCACCTCAAAACATGTTTTGAGGTGATAATTACATCAAGCTTGGTAGAACAACTCTTTGATCTTTCCAGATACTGTGCCTTTGAGTTTATTTGACCTCCTCATGACCTTGTTGATATTTATGAAACTTCACTTATTGATTTGACCATGATGAGACCCTAAAACATAATGAGACCAACCCTATGACCTAGTAATATGAATTGGGAGTGAAAGTGAATCATGCCTGAAGACCATAGAGATGAGAATCAGCAAGTTTGACATGAGGGAAAACTGAGGATAGACCACTACTATCAATGGATCCATGACCTAATGGAATGATGAAAATTTATGGTATGGGACTCCTAATATGCAAGTGCAAAAGATTAAGTTTGATTACTGATGGAAGTATGAAAATATTGACACTAACAAAGGGTAAATTCAAGGTTAAGGTTATGGTTATGGGAAGGTTAAGGATAAGGTTAGGTTAAGGGTGAAATTAAGCTAAAGGTTAAGGTGAAGGTTAAGGTTAAGGTTATGTTTATGGGAAGGTTAAGGTTAACGTTAAGGTTAAGGTTAAGTTTAAAATTAAGGTTAAGGGTTTGGTCAAGGTTATGGTTAGGTTATAGTTAATGTCAATGTTAGGTTAGTTTATAGTTAAAGTTAAGGTTAAGGTCAAGGTTAAGGTTAAGTTAAGGTTAAGGTCAAGGTCAAGGTTAAGGTTAAGGTTAAGGGTTTGGTCAAGGTTAGGGTTAGGTTATAGTTAAAGTTAAGAATAGGTTGGGTAATAGTTAAAGTTAAGGTTAATGTTAAGGTTTAGGTTAACGTTAAGGTTAAGGTTAGGTTATAGTAAAGGTTAAGGTTAAGACCCGTAACCTTAACCTTGACCTTACCCTGATCCATTGTTAGGGTCCCATGATTTGGCTGATTAGCAAGCCAAATGACAGTGTAACATAAAACCAGTCTTTGGAGCCCAAGGACCTAGCCTTCTTGGACTCAGAGAGGGCTCTCTCTATTTGTGTAAGGGATATCTATGTGTTTTCTTATTGTGTTCTGATTTTAGGCTAGTTATGAAGTAGGTTTTTTTGGTTTTGGTTTTTAGGTTGTGAGGGATGAAACTGATCAAAGATATAAGATAGGTAAAAAAATGTCAGATCAACTAGGCTATGGGGTCGAAGAGGTCAAGAAAGCTTTTAGATGGTGATACAAGGTTGTTGAAGGGCCGATTTGATTCAAGGTAAAATGGATCTTTGGGAAAAATGGAGTGAAATGGACATCAAGTTTGTGAATAACAAAGGATTTCAAGCATAACTAGTTTAATAGCTGACATAAACATGGTAGGGAAAACCATTAATCATGAGAAATGTAACTTTAAGCTAATCAATGCATAGAAATAAACATTCAAGCCATGCATAGAGATATATAAATCTCTAACTTTAGGAAATGGTTATCAGACTTTGGGGAAATACATTTAAGACAGACAAACAACTCAAATCACTATGCTAGAACACCTAAAAATAGTACTTCAAGCTATTGAGCACTTTGAAAACAAGATTGCATAGTTTTAGGCAAAGGGCAAGATCAGTACAAGACCTCCTTGGTTCAACAAATGACAATCTAATCATTCAAAGAGAAGTTTCATAGATGGAGCTATGGATAGCCATGAGTAAGCAGGGCATACCGTAAATCATACTTAGCATGCATAAAACCATAAATGAAACAAGCAAACAATATTCTTAAGTTATTAAAGAGCAATCAAGAATTCTTTAATGTGACTAAGAATGAAGAAAACATGGAAGCTATGAAGAAACAGGAAATTTGAGGTGCCTCCAAGGGTATGTCTCAAATTTTTTATCTACTGTCCTATGGTAAGCAAGAACATGGATTTATGAATGCAAACTAAGAAACAAAACATAGATAGAGACACTATACCATTCTACCAAGTCATGAAATCCAACAACAGTCCTCTTTCATCATCCAAGAACATCCAAGAAACTATCCAAAAGCATGGGACAAGTATTTCTTCCAAAGCTTATATGACCATATATTGCTTCTATTCATCAAGTTCAGCTTTTTTACAATGAAAGCCTTTGGAATATATAGGCCAAAGTGAGGAAAACCTCTTAGTTCAACTTGCAATCTCATTGGTCTATTCAAAATATCTTATCTTGTCCTTAAGGCTTTGCAAAGCTCAAGGCACAAAATATCTAACAAAATATCTCAAAAATGCTAAAAAAGGGAAATAAATTGACTTTTCCTAACTAACCATGTACAAAAATAGCTAAATGCACATGAGGAAAAGTCACTTTTGAAAGGTTAAATTTTTACAAAAATACTCAAAAAGTACATCAGCAAAAAGTCCCCTGACTTGCCGGCAACTTTTGGAGGCCTTCCCGATGTCGAAATGAGGCTCATGATGGCTCGTTGGAAAGCTCTGAGTGTCGAATTTCTAAAAATGTTTAGTTTTCTCCCAAATGACCACTGGAAGTCCTTCAAAAATAGGCCTGTGTGAAAGAAAAAAAAAAAAAAAAAAACCCAAAAAATAAGCCTTGCTGATAAACGGGGCACAGTGTAGAAAGAACGTGCGTTTTTCGCCATTTTGGGGGAGCAAATGATCTTCAATTGATATGAAAATTTTGAGTATGTGTCCCTGAAATTATGACATCCAATGATACCATTTCCATCCTTTGATGATGTCCCAAAATGAAATGACGATGCCCATGAGTTTTGGCCAAAAACCCAAAAATGAAAAAAAAACCAAAATATGTCGAATTTTGCCCAAACTTGGTGAGAATGACCCTCAAGGGTTTTCAGCAACATGTTGTGAAGTAGAGGCCAAAATTTGGAGCCTTGAGGTGTCTTTCCTCAATTTTCTTTCCCGGCGCTTCCCTTTTGCCTCCTTGAGTTTTTCCTGAGCAGCCTTCAACTTCTGCCGGGCAAGCTGATTGAGTTTTTTATAATGCCCCGTCATCCTCCGTTGAAGGTCCAAGTCCCTATTTGCCTTCTCCAAGTGATCATTAACTCTCTCAAGCCATGCTTCCCAATTGTTCTCTATCTCTTGTTCAAACAATTCAGTGAGAGGGGTAGATTGGAGAAGGGCATCTTCTTCTTCTTCTTGTTTCTCAAGGGCCTTTTTGAGCCCCATGGTTCTTGGCCTTTTTCGCCTAGGCTGATCTTCACCTTCACTTTCATCGAACTCACCCATGAGTTCTTCCAATCTCACCTGTGCTTTGGAGGCCTCCTTTTTGTATTTGATGGCCCGTGTCTCATATACAGCCATATGGACACTCATCTGCTTGTTTTGGACTTGAAAAAAGTGATTGAAGTTCCTAGCCCTATCAAGATCGGTCTTCAAGGCATCAATTTGGCTTTCTCTATGGATCAAGAGGTTTACTAGGATCCGGGCTTCATTATCACTATCATCACTTTGGATTTGGATGATGTTGAATTCCCTTTCTTGTTCATGACTGCTTTCTTCCTTGTCCTTCCCTTTGCTTTGGGTGGCTCTTTTAGTCTTCTTCCTCTTGGGCAATTCGACCATGGGTTTCTTGGGCAATTTTCCCTTGCTTCGGAGGGCTTTAGTCACATTTGGAGTTGCAACTCTAGGCACCATTTTCTTTGATGTTCGGGGCTTGGCCACTTTCAGAGAAGAGAGCATGGCCCCTTGCCTAGGAGAGGCAGCTAGCACATGCTACATGGGCTCTTTACCTTTGTCACTTAGCTCCTCATTTTTGCCACTGTCTTGGATTTATTCATGGATGCCTTGGCTGTCCTTTTGCATTTCCTTTTGAGGGTTGTCCTCCTCACTGCGTTGCACCTTTTTATCCTACTGCCCCTCTTCTTCTTGAGGTTGTTGTTCCTTTTTAGGAGGCTGATGTTCATCGCCCTGAGGCTGCCTCTTGTCATCATGCTATAGCTGTTGTGTATCATGTTTTGGCTGCCCCTGTTCAGCATCTTGTGGCTGCCCCTGTTCAACATCTTCATGGGTTTGCTCACCCTCACTGTGTTGCACATATTCATGCTACTTCCCTTCATCATCTTCCTCATCATCCCCTTGCTGCCCTATTTCATCTTGCTGCTGCTCATCATCACTTCCCTCTTCTTGCTCCTACTCTTCTTCCTCATCATGGTCATGCTCTTCTCCCTCTTCAGGCTCTTTTTTTTGTTCTGTGGTAAACTTGAGCCTCTTGGGAACAGGTTTGCTAGAAGAAGGCGAAGGATGGTGAGTAGGAGGTGTAGGAGATGTATGAACTGGAGGGACAATGGAGAAATTCGGATGGGTGATGAAAGTATCCCAAGAGACCTCCCTCTTCTCAAGCTGATGAAGAATGATGACTTTGATGAGGGAGTGATGGAAAAGGTAGGCTGTTTGAAGGAGGCTTTTTTTGAACAGTGGAGGCCATTTTCTCAATGCTTCTATGTAAGAAGAAAGGAAGATTTAGCAATTTGGCCCTTGTGAAATGCATGAGAAATCGAATGTGATAGGCATAGACTCGGGAGAATCTTCCCTCACAAGTGAAGTATTTCATGATGATCTTCATGAGGGGGGCATAGCTAGTCCAAATATATGAGAAGGGGAAAATGGAAGGACACGAATCTCTATGCTTAGGCTTTAGAAAGGGCTTGTAATCTTTCGAGTCCAGGTGGCTTTGTTTAAACCACTTCTCCCCAATATAAGGGATTTTAGTGGCCTTGGAGATGGACCTTGGAGAGAATTTGAAATCTAGGCCTGCTAGCTGGAAATGCTTGTCTTGAAACCTCAAAGAGCAAAGATGTGTCAAAGGGGAAAATCTCTTCACCTCTTGCACTCTTTGACAAAAATCTAAACACCCAACCTTATGGAAATTGAACAATACTGATGGGTGGGCATTCACTTCTTCAGTGGAAACAGGCTCAAATATCTTATGCAAGCCACTCCTACTATCTTGCCTGGGAGGCATCTTGTTTTGAATGCTCTCTGCAACACCAAGCTGCCTCAAATGGCCCGTGGAAAGTTCTTCTCAAGCACACAACTCTGTCCTCTTTGTTAGTCACTGTTTGACCAAGGCAAATTGCCTCAAATGCTGTGTGAAATGGTTCTTTAACACCAACTTCCTGTTCCTTACAAATCACTGTCTCTCTTCCTTTGTATGCCAATCAACAAATAGTTATCAAATAAATAGGTACACACAGTCAAATGATTACTGTGTTTGGGTAAGGTCAAAAAGCTCATTTTTGTTTTGGTGTAAGAAAGACAACCTTGTAGAAAACAAAACACCCCTCCCAATCAAAAACACTCCTCTTGTACTTCACTGTTTCACATACACAGGTAGACAAAAACAATTTCAAATTGATTTAGCAGCTTCACTCACCATAATCTGTTTCATGGATCAAAGGAGGTAGCACTGTTTGCTTTTTTTCCACATAGAGAGGACTTTTGAAAGTGACAAAGTCATTCATGTATGATCACTGTTGTTAAATTAGGCTCACTGTTTCACCTTAGGAACACTGTGTTTTCCTTTCAAAAACTTCCTCCACCTTATAACACTGTTTTTACCTTACACTTGGCTGACAGAGGTTATGGTTTATCACTATCTTGATGGTGGATTTAGGCCTATTGGAACTAATATGAATACTCTACTAGCCTCCCACCGTAAAAAACTTTGTCAATATTTACCAAAACACCTTGATTTATACCAAGAGCTTCATTTTTTCACCATCATTTAGTCTTGAAGAACACAATATTAATCACCCGTTTAGAAAATTGAATACACCAAGGAGGCAAATAAAAATACCTCGAAGATGGATGGTGACCTTTGCTTGGAGAGTTGAGCAGCTTCAAGACCCTTTTGGAGGCATTTTAATTGTCCAAACATGCATGGCACGTTCAAAAGGGTAAGTGCCGCGCAGCAACAGGGGTGTCGAGTCAATGATTGGGCGGTCGTGACCAGCGCCTACAGGCACGTCGTGGCACAATACAAACTCTTCGTAAACCTGCTCCTGAATGCACCACATGCTTTTCCAGGCATGCCACGCGGGCTAAAAGGCTTTAAACTTTACAATTTTTTGCTTGAAACACTTCTTCGGTCCGAGAGCAACTAGGGAGATGTGTTGCTCGTGTTTTTGAATTGCTAATAAGCCCTGAAACGGTCTCTAACTCCTTTTTGAAGGTGAAAAGTCAAATTATTTTTATATTTTCTTGGTGAGGGTTTTGAAAACCTTTGAAAAGGATTTTGGGTTTAAACAAAAATGAAGTACTTGCCTTGTGATTTCATCACTTTAAAACATTACAAATTCCAATATTTTGACCAGGACCATAAAAGTGTTGTAGGTGACACTTTTCGAAGGGAAGAAATCATCCTCAAAGCCACAATTCCTCTTAGTGTTTTTCTCATTGAAAAGGAAAAACTGTTGAAAGACACATTGTGATATGTGAGGTTTTCTTTGACATTTTGTAAGGAGGTAGCTCACCCTTTTAAAACTTAAACTGACAGTTTCTTCTCTTGAAGTTTTGAAGGTAATCATGCTCGTTGTGAAACTGATTGAGCTGGCAGGTGCTGCTTTGAGCCCTTCTCTTGACTGTGGGTGAAGAGCCTCACCTGAATCTGTAAATGAAAAACTCTGCTATAAATAGCTTCCATCATCAAGGCAACTGACTAACCCTGGATTGCTAAAGTAATGAGTCTTCAACTTTTATGGAGATAAAACAGGGGATGATGAACTGATGTTTGAAATGTGAACATGGTAAGGCTATCCCTTTGTTCTTCTGTGAAGGAGGTCTGCAAGAAAAATGAATTTTCATTCATTTCACCCTTTAGCAATCCCTTTTGAAATCTTTGCCACATGCAATAATTGCTTTTCATCCTCAAACAATGGTGAGCCCTTTATTTTGATTATGAAGGAGGCCTATTGTTGACAAATGTCTGGTTTCTTTTCAACCTCTGTCTCAACCAAATGAAGAATGTTTGATGAACATACTGATAGTGGTTTTCTTTGTATTGGATAGCAGAAGTCAGCTTAAGACCAAGACTGTTTTACTTCCTTGGCCATTTGCTTAACAATATTTCTTCATTGATAATCACCCCAGTAGCTTCACATTGTATTTTAATAACAGTGAAACTTATGTAAACAACTTTTAAAAGCACTACTGCTTTGCCTCTTCTTTTAAAACCATTTTTTATTCAAAAACCCTCAGCTGTTGTCCGACTGTACCTAAAATTTTCCTTTACAGTTAGTGAAAAACTTAAAATCAAACTTTATCCCTAGCCCTCTGCTTATAGATGAAGGAGGCCCTTATCTCAGTCTTCAGCTCTCTGCTTATAAAATGAAGGAGGTTTTCTCAGTCTTCAACCCTCTGCTTATAAAATGAAGGAGGTTTTCTCAGTTTTCAACCCTCTGCTTATAAAATGAAGGAGGTTTTCTCAGTTTTCAACCCACTGCTTATAAAATGAAGGAGGTTTTCTCAGTGATGCCATTTCATCAATATTTAAACAGTGTTATCTTTTCCTTCACTTCCTATTCAAGCTTAAGAAAATGAAGATTACAGAATTTCAATAATCCATGATGGGCATTTCTCTGAGACATGGAATTCTGCTTTCCAAATACCTTTGCGCCTCTTTTAGATATCACAGGCAGTTTGGCTAGTATTTGCAAAGCACTTCTTGTCATTCATAATTTACTAACCTTTGACTATGATTGCAGGAGCTTAATGAAACAACTCTCTGCCCTGTGGATGCATCCTAGGCTCAAAATCACATGAGAAGCAGCTGTCTTCTCATGTTGAGCTAAATACTATCTTTTGGGATGCTGGTACACTTCTGCTCTAGAAAGATCCTTTGAAACATTGTAAAACTACCTAATATCATTTTGACCTATGGCACATGCATTGCTGAGAATTCAGGGCTTGTTAATGGCGCGACTTAAGGGTGTAACCAAATTTATTTGCAGAATAGGAAGGTATGTTATGACTGGTCTATAGTAGATAGAGGTTCTTTGGCTTTAGGATAGTTTGCCAAGGGAGAAATGCCTAAAGCGCCACTACTTAACTTAGAGGAGACTTCTTGGACAGATTTGGATTGTTTTCTTTGGAGCTGATGGACAAGCTAGTAGGGCTGAGGCTAGATAGGGCTTGATAATGAGGTTTTATCTCATCATGGGCTGATTTGAAAGGTAGGAGGGCAAAAATGTTTATGGGTGTTTTCCAGCTGGCAAATTTGATAAATTTTTAAGATCAGCTGCTAGAAAACTTAGCTAGGAATCTAGTCATCAACAACAGGTGAAAAATACTGATGACTAACACCCCCTTTCTCCCCTTCATTGCCTAGCTCATCCCTAGTGATAGACTAAAGCAGAAAAGCTCCCAAAAACTACTCTACAGTAAATTTGTGTGCATTTCTCACAGACAGGTGCGCCCCAAGGTGCACATTTAGAGGCGACCTGTGTGCAGAAATCGTGCTTGTTTCAGCCTTTTGCGCACAAAAAATAGAATGTGAATTTTCTCTACCAATTTCATCTTTTCCTACTTGTAAAGGTGACTAGAAGCCCATAATACATCTTCCAGCATTGGTTGATGTGCCTTGCAACTTGCTAAAGCTCATTCTTAGCTACGTTTAGTAGCCTAGGTGTTAGTTTTATTTCAAGTTTATTTTTGCAAAGTTAGACACATAGTTTAAGTAGGAGGAAAATCAACTTGCATTCCGAAAAAATTATGTTTTGCAAATTTAGGCACCAAAACACCTAGGTAATTAACCAATTAAGTGGCCCAAGTCCACGTATGCTTAGCTAGTCCTTTTTTCTAGTATAAAAGTCATTAGTTTAGTTCAATTTTTGCACTAGGATCTCGGGACCGGGATTGAGTTGTCGATAGAAGAGCAAGTAATATCTACTACCTTTGCACCCTTCGGTGATCCTAGGCAAGCATATGAACACTCTCTATTCAAAACTCACCATCTCCCTATAGTTAATCACATAGATTAACTAGGAAAAATCGAAAGCAACCCAAATCCACGCATGTTTTTCTTTTGATCAAGGAACAATAGAACATAGTTTAAATAGGGGATTTTTAAAAGGATCATCACATATCCACACGTTCAAACTATGTGCTTGTTCACTTTTTTCTCACACACATCCACACTCTAAGCAAAGTAAAGACACCTAAAACTAACTTAACAAAACTCACTAAATTCTCCCCACAGGGGTCACAAAAGAATTTATAGTCTAAGTTAGGATCAAGGGGGTAGGCATCGAATAAGACGCCTTGGTCATTCTTCATCTTGAAACACAGAAGTTGACTATTTAGAGAGCTTTCAAATCCACCTATTATCCCACAAAAAAGAAAACCTGAGCGCGACAGAGACTCGATTCAGGGGGGTTAGGCTTAGGCGTAGTGCGTGCGGTATCAGTTGGGGCTACCTGACTTGGTTGATACTCGATACTATTAGTTGAACTACTAAGAAGCCTAAGACTCGAATGCTCACGTGGGATGGTGGTGCTTAGTGGCCAAAATTAGGGCATCCTTTCCCTATAGGTGATGGTGCAGGCAGCATTAGATCTTCTACCCTTACCTTGGTGGATTTTCTTCAGTTGACTGGGGACATCGCTAGTTCCTTCGGGACATTGTGCCAGCATTCACAAGATATATTCTCAAGGCCCAGTTACATTTGAGAATGTGAGGACATTAGGTATTCTATGATTTTAGTATCGTACGCAAACAACAAAAAACAATATTTTTTGATTGACTGATCACATAGGATTAATCTAAAGGGAAAAATTATTTTATTTTCGCTTTGTTTTATGTATGCGATCGAATTTTTTCTTTGATTATAGTCTCTATCCTCTCAAATAATTCCAAAACCATACCTAGTCGATGCCAGAATGGACCCAACGAGACCTCGTCGATCTAGACACCTTTTGGACCTCCCCCCATTACCGAGAGGGGCTTCAGGTCTTTCGCCATTTAGGCATCAAAGACTGAACACTACCACCCATTGGTTCATCCTTTATTGGGGCATCGTTAGTTGGGAAACCTAGCCGGTCTCCCAATGACACACCGGTGAACACCCCCACAGGGTCACCACACACCATTCATCCAACAACTCCTTGCAGGCAGAGGAGTGCTACCCATTCGGAAATCCAAGTGAACGCACAACAGGGTACGTCATAGACAAACCCTATTCCTATCCAGAACATTGTGTTTTCACAAGTCACAATTTCTACAACCTCGCAATCACCTTTTCTAGCGTCGTTAAATCTACTAGATTTGACCAAGCTGACAAATGACCCCATTGCACATAACACCATATGGCCTCTCATGGCCACGAAGCTCCCTTCGGACGTTCCAAAGTTTGAAGGAAAGCAAGCATAAGACCCCAGAAATCATGTTATGACTTTCCACCTATGGTGTTCTTCGAACATCATTGTTGATGATACTATTCGACTAAGACTGTTTCAACGCACTCTAACTAGAGTGGCAGTGAAATGGTATGTGGAAAAACCATATTCTACACATGGAACCTTTAGCGCCCTCGCCACTGTGTTCCTGACCTATTTTTAGTTACCCATCCACCACAATTCCAGAATGGAGTTACTGACCCACTTTAGGCAAACCCCTGTCGTTCATATCTTGAACCATCTTCATGAATGGCAGTGACGTCTTAGTTTGTGCAAAGCCAAACTCGACGATCGAGTATTGTTGGAACTTTTCCTGAAAACTCTCACCACAGAGATTTTGAAAGACGTGGCGCAAAAAAAACCCATCTCCGAAGAGGAGGCCATCACTAAGGCCAAACAACTCAAGTTGATCTATACATATTCAGGGTATATTTATAATATCTTGTCGAATGCCTCGCACTTGCAAACTTACAAATAATTTCCAGGCACATCAAACTCTGCAGACGGTTTAATTGGGTCATTGACCCAAAGTCACCCAAGCAGTAGCGTTCAATACCCTGGTTACACGTATGATTCTACCTAGAACATACCGCAACCTGGCTACCAAAGTCATCACATGCCTCCGCAAAATTTGACCGGTAGGGCATCGTTGTATCACCATCAGCATGGAATACCCTATCCTCCTGCTCAGAGGACCCAATACGCAGATGGACATGCTGACGGAAGAGCTCCCCCCCAACAACCATTTACAACTGAGGGACTGCATTATGCTCAGTCCCCAGCACGAGACCCACCCATGCAGAATAATGCATAGGTGAAATTTGTGCAACCTTCCCAAAACCAACCACGCCAACCATATAACCAGGAAAATCCAAAATAACCTCCTAACGCAATTAAGAAAAAAAGGAAAAAAAAAACCTAAAGGAAATTCTAGACATGGGGGAAAAAATCAACAATACCCTCTGCGATCTTAGGCTGGAGGAAACTCCAACCGAAATCAAAACTAGGAGCCAAGAAACTCCTATAGGCGGAACAAAAGGGCAATTCTTTGGACAAACCACTCTTGTTCGATCTGTGGTGAGTTCGGCCATTACACTCACCACTGTCCTGACCTCCCTGAGCTGAAGAAGCTACAGAGTAACCGTGGGAAAGGAGGATCCTCCCAGCAGAAATTAGTCATTCAGGAGCCTTTTCCCCATCAAGGGATAGTTAGAACACAGCAACAAACTCCCAACGATTCCAGAAAAAACAACCACAAAATCTACATGACTGGCGAAGAATTTTTTTTTTAGACACAGAATCGAAATTACGACACCCCACTAGACACCAACGTGTCAAGGGCCAATACCAGTGCACCACCAACACCTTTGACCATATCAAAGATGCCTATTGAACCTTTTCCCAAGATGGCTAAGGGACTAACTAGGCGAGTAGGAAACTATTCAAAAGCATCCCATAACTATAGCATTGTGGATGATTTAGCTCAAACCCCCACTACTATGTCAGCTTTGGAGGTATTACAATCATTACTGAAGCAACAGAAAGATTTAATTTCTGTATTAGGTGCCATCGACCCTACCAATTCACATCTAATGGCTTTTGATTTAGATAAACCCACCCTTAGGCTTCCTTCAATAGTCTCCTTTCAGATACTAGTATCGGTCTTAAACATCACTGTTCACCAATGTATCATTGACGAAGGTGCATCCACATTCATCATGTCAAAGAACGTTTGGCAAAATTTAGGGTCGCCCGAATTAAAGCCAACAAACATCATGCTTAGAGCATACGATGGTCGCCCTTCATCCCCCGTCGATCTCCACCAAAATGTCCTGGTCTACTTAGCCATAAATATGGTCCATATAGAAATTGAAGTCTTGGACACCCAATTGGATTAAAATATACTCCTTGGGTGGAGTTATATGTATGCTATGTCAGCCATCGCCTCCTTTTTCTTCCAAACTATGATGTTCCCCCATGAGGACCGCATTATTATGTCAACCAATTGACACATAGTGAAAAGCGGCCCTTAATAAATAACGATGTCATTCTACCCTACGTAGATACATATGTGGACGTGCTAACATGGTACCAGGAATATGACCCCGACTAGTTCAAACCATCATCCATCCTAGGGTCATTTCTAGGTGATACCCCTGCTATCCCAGAGCCATCATCTGGCATCATAGAGGCCCCGGTGTGCATGATGTCCACATCAAGCACCGAGGCTAGTCAAGACATGGATACAAGCAGTAATGACACTAAGTCCTTAGCTACGGTAGCCTCTCTAGCCTATGCCACCTCCCAAACTCCTTTCCTCTACCTACCAGCTGGTTTCGTATCCCAGTAGGTTTTGGCAACAGTGGTGTTATCAAACATATCTTTTGCAATACCAATTTGGTACCTCGTCCCCCCTACTGGGATGGGAGCCATGCACATCACCTCTATAGGGTTAGTGCCTGTCAATCCCGAGGAGGCCCCATCTGCTCAGGAGACTGTCCAAAACATCCCTGAACAAGTAACTCCTACCGCAAAACTGATGATTACAGCTAAGAGAAGAGGAAAGAAGATGGAGACTCCCACCATGCAACGAGAATCACCATGATGCGCCATATGTGATGTAGTAGGCCATCCTACCCACATATGCCTATAGCTAGATGAATTAAAACTGCTCCTCAGTTCTGAGGTAGACATCGCGACACCACGTTCCCTTAAAAAGGAACCTACCACCAAAATTCAAGGGAAAGCATTGCATACCAATCACGCATGCACCATCTGCAGCAATTATGGACACTATACCCATCATTTCCTAGAAATCTCATGAGATAGGGATGCTTTACATGCCATTAAGCGATCCTACCAAGAGGACCCCTCCACCCAATCATCTGGAGATGAACCTCGCACCCATCTTGTACTTGCAGGAGGAAAGATAATCACCAGAATGACTCCCGTTCATATTCCCCCCCCCATCATACATTACGCATTGTGCGATGAATGTGGTCACTTCATCGAAGAATGCGCAACCCTATAACTCATCCACAGATGGTATCCTATAAAATGATTTTATTACGTTGGTTTGCGAGCAGCGCAATTCACATGTCCTTTATGGGCCGACAACCACATTCTAGAAAATTTCCGCTATATCCCCCGATTCTGATTAGCGCTGGCTAGTTTGCGCTCAGCCATAGTCCACCTCTCCCAAAAAGATGGCACAAACTCAGAATCTATGAACAACTCGACAACCCAAGAAGATGTGACAAGTAGATCCATCCTCTTTCTGTTAGTTGAAAAACAACCAATTAGGGAACCCTCAATTACACCCAACCACTCTCTACAGCGAAGAACAACATGTGCATTATGTAAAATTCCCAATCATGTGGTCGCCACCTAGCTTGAATTAGAAGCGCTACGATTCTGGTACCTCTTCACGCCACCAACTGAACATGATGGAACCCCCGTATCTAGGCTATTCTTCCTAGTATGTCAAGGCAATCACTGTGGACAACGTTGTACCTATATCCCACAAGTTCGTCCTCTAATCAATATGATTCATATATTAGAGAAGAAGGGGGACAATATCCTCAAATGGTATAGAAAGTATATCAACTCCAAACCAGCAACCCCATACCCACACCAACGTGATGGACAAAATAGGGCAGCACACCAACCAAGCATGACCCAGGCACAACCTAGGATAACATGCAGACTATGTGACTTGATTGGCCACCCATTCAATGAATGCAAAGAATTGAAGCACCTCACAAACAGTTTTCACACAGTCTCATCTCTGCCACATAAACTTCTCTCTAACCAAGAGAATATCACAAGTACTTATTGTCGGATTTTTTCACACTTTCATCATACAATTAAATGTGAGAATATCCCCAAGCTAAGAGTGGCAAGAGCAACATTAATTCTACACTCCCCAAAAGAGCTAGACACATCCAAGCTAACAACATGGAAATAGAAGCAGAAGACCTGGTCTTCTACCAAAGATCCTTTCCAAGTGTCCACATCTGGGACAAAGAGTAGTGTTGATTCCTGCACAATCTACTCAGTTGACACAATGGTACCATGCACCATTTGCACTGGCCATAACCACGAACTAGAGGCATGCTCGATAATGGAAACATTCAGGCACCTCTACACCAGGCACAATTTCCACCAACAAGAAATTAACCATCCTAACAGGGGACCCAACCCTGCGCTCACGGAAACTCCCATAACGGAGATTCTCCCCCCACCAAATGTCGACGACACGATACACCATATACGATTCATATCGTCATGTTTCGTAACTATGACTCGAGTTGTATTCTTATCTGCCATAGGTTTCGAGTTAGCTGTAACTACTAGAGTAGTTGTTCTTATGACAGTACAGACCCAGTCTATCTACACTCTTTCGACCGCGTCTAGTTCCACCATATCGATGATGGAATCCTTCTTGTGTCTCTCAACTAGCTCCATATGGATCGAACCTCTTCAGAATAACCTTGTGTAGGATTAATCCCCCTTAATATCCCTATTTCATTCAAATGAATACATCCTAGAAGCCATGACAGAGCCAGATTATCCATGGGATGCAATGCATCACCGTTCACTTTTTCTCCCCAAGCAAATGTCCAGTCCTGACAAGAAAAAAGAACAAGAGATATATGCGATCGAATCAAAATATTTCCTTCCATCAGGGAAAGTCGATTGGTTCAAGAATCCTATCCCGGTGCCCGATGTGTTTGAGGAAAGAAATAGGTCAAACATCTCACCTACCATCAAGGTAAACATATCCAAAAACCCTGGCAAGGTTGAAGAAATCTCACTGGGGGCAACATGTTCTCCAGAAGAAATAACTTCTTATACCCAATTGCTACAAGAGTATCGAGATATATTCGCGTGGGACTACTCAAAAATGCCTAGGCTTAGTCCCATTATCATAGAGCACCATATTGACACTTGGCTTGACATACCTCCAGTGCACCAGAAAAAGCGTCAACTCCACCCATTAAAGGAAAAAGCAATAAAACAAGAAATCGACAAGCTTCACAAAGTCAAGTTTATCTACCCTATTGCTTACACAACTTGGGTTTCCAACCCTGTACACGTCATGAAAAAACAGGGCACCGTACGCGTTTGCACCGATTTTCGGGATTTGAAAAAAGCTTGTCCCAAGGAAAATTATCCCACCCCATTCATCGACAAGGTCATCGATGCTTGTGCAGGTCACAAGGCTCTCTTCTTTATGGATGGATTCTCTTGGTACAACAAAATTCAAATCTGCCATAGAGACCAATACAAAACCGTGTTCACCATCCCCTGGGGAACATTCGCATATAAGGTAATGCCATTTGGCCTAAAAAATGTTGGAGCCACCTTCCAGAGGGCCATGAACTATAAATTTCATGACTTGGCACACCTTATCCTCGCCTACTTGGACAACCTAACCATTTGCTCCAAGAAGCGCTCAGACCACTTTGAGGATCTGCGATTGGTATTCCAACGATGGTGTCAATACAACCTATGCTTGAACCCCCTCAAGTGTGTCTTATACGTCACAACAGGTTGACTCTTAGGTTTTATCGTGTCCCAGCAAGGGATTCCCGTGGACCCCCTCAAGGTCCAAGCCATCAAAGAGGTACCTCCACCTCAAGCCCTCAGAAAACTGCAAAGCCTATAGGGGAAGGCCAATTTTCTGAGATGCTTTGTCCCAGACTATGCCACCTGCGCTCAAGGGTTCCTGTGCCTCCTTCACCAAGACATCCCATTCAAATGGGATGATCATGCCCAACAAGCATTTGATGCATTGAAGGAAACATTATCTTCAGCACCAATCATCAGTCCTCCAGACTATGACAAATATTACATCCTACATCTATCGGCTTCTGAGTCCGCCTTGGTCAAAGTTTGGTCCAGGAAGGCCTGGATGGGAAGGAGCACGTAATTTATTATGTCAGTAAAATCTTAGCAGACCCCTCATTAAGATATGAGCCTGAAGAAAAGACTGCCGTAACATTAATCCATGCAGTCCAGAAGCTTCAACACTACATCATCTTAAAATCCACTACGGTCATCGCGGATATTAATCCCATCAAATATCTTCTCACACGTCACCTAATGAACCAGAAGTACACCCGCTAGATAATCATTCTCTAAGAACACAACTTAAAGTTTCGCTCCCCTAAAAGAAAAAAGGTGCTTATCTTAGCAGAGTTCATTATGGACCTCCCAAGGGATACCAAGGGATCACCAGTCAATGATTCACTACCATATGAACATCTTTTCTTCATAGAAACCGACGACCCTTGGTACAAAGACATTCTTCTATTCCTACGAACTCAAAAGTTCAGACCTCATCTCACTAGAGATGACCTTCAACGCATACACTAGCAGGCCCCCTGATATCTCCTCATGGGAGACGTTTTGTACCGATGGGGAATTGACACCATTTTATGTCGATGCCTTAGTCACGACCAAGCGAAACAAGCCCTTAATGACTGCCACGAAGGATTTTGCAGCGGCCACCTCTCCGAGATGGCCACCGCCCAAAAATTCCTACGGGCAGGATATTTGTGGCCCTCCCTGTTTCGAAACTGCATTACAATAGTCAAGAGATGATAGTGATGCCAGTGCTTCGCTCATAAGGCAAGAGCCCCTCCCGCTCCTCTGCACCCCATCATTGTCATCGATCACTTTTGTAAATTGGAAATTGACTTCATGACTTGCAACTCTGCATCATCCGGAAATCATAAATACATCATAGTGGCTATCGATTATTTCACCAAGTGGGCAGAAGCCATGCCCACATAAGACAACACTGCAGAAACCGCCACTTGATTTCTGTTTAACCATGTGATTGCCCGGTTCGGCGTTCCTAAGGACTTAGTCTCCAACCATGGGAAAAACTTTGAGAATGAAGTTTTCAAGGAGCTATCGCACCACCTCAGATTCACCTACAAATTCGCTTCACCATACTACTCCCAATCCAACGGGCAGGTAGAAGTTGTAAACAAAGTCCTCAAAACGATGTTACAATGCATCTTGAATAACCATAAAACCAACTGGCACCATATGCTCTTCTCTGCCTTGTGGGAATATTGCACGACTGTGAAGACGTCCACTGGTTTCACTCCATTCCACTTGGTATATGGGGTCGAAGCCATGATTCCCATAGAACGCAAGATCCCGAATTTACATGCCGCCATCGAACTCCTTGATGATACCCAACCCCTAGAAAAGCATCTAGTACAACTAGAGCTCGTCGATGAAAGCCGATGACAATCGCTGCAACACAATGAGGCCCATAAGAAAAGGTTAAAATCATCATTCGACCGCCACATCAACCCTCGCTCATTCACTGAGGGAGAACTAGTCCTTTGCTATGATGTCGCAAAAGAAGTCGTAGGGCCAGGAAAGTTTGAAACCTTGTGGAAAGGACCCTACATCATAAAACATTGCCTCCTCAAGGGGGCATACATCTTGATTGAGCCGAAAGGAATATGCCTCAGGAACCCCATCAACGACCTTTACCTCAAGAAATCATACCCATAACGACCAAGGAGGCCCTACCCTAAAGTCAACGTACACAAACCCAACCACTGCAAATTTTTGACCAAAATACTTGTTACAAAACATGCTTGAGCATCACAATAGATTACCAACCCAACCCTTACTTCGGTTTTGCTGATGAAGCATCACGATGGTCTCAAAGTTTAGCAATAGCCACCTGGGTCATCTATCACCCTGACCGATCACCACTCTTCACCAATGGTGTGTGCATCGGTTCATCAACAAACAATCAGGAAAAATATGACATCGTGATTAGACTTATGTGCGACGCCCTCCATCAGGGCATACAACTTATACATATCTACCTTGATTCCCAGTTAGTAGTGTCACAGTTAAACCAAACATTTGAGACAAGAGATCCACATCTATTTAGAAAATATTTGCGTACAAAAATATTAAGCAGACAATTTGACTACATTACATTCACACATGCACCAAGGAGTCAAAACCAAACAATTGATCGCATAGCTAACAATATTCTAAAATGGAATTCATCTAGAATAAACCATCATACATAAATAAACAAAAACATAGATATCCATCAACATAACATAATCCATAAGTGAAAACATGAGGCACACCCGAAAACAATATCTCTCATATATATATGTCAAAATGTATGTGTTTGAGTACAAAAAATAGTGTCTCTGACCCATCGATCAGCCCAAAAAGATACACATATAAGTCATAAAAATAGGGGAAGCATCCTCATAATGGGTGCTTTCCCCATGTAAAAAATGACTCTAGGGTGGCGCTCCCCCAGGCGGGGCACCTGGACCCACTTCCACTCCTGGTACCACTACTGGAGCCACCGTCAACACCGAAACTGCCACCCGACATAAAAATGGACGATAGCCCCTCTCCCGAGCCATCAGGATCTCCTGCCATGCATCCTTGAGGTCATACAAAAAGCCTCAAGTAGGCATCCCCTGGGTCAAGCGGTCCACTCGACCCCAGGCATCCTCCAAAACTACCACCCGCTCAGTCAGCTTAGCAACGCGAGCCTCCACCACATCAACACGAGATCGCTCAGCAGCAGTCTCAGTGGCAACTGAACTACTACCCTCCCCCGAGGGGCCAGCCTCACTACTTGGTGCTCCACCTAGAGGCTGGGCAAGAGCTCCTCCCTACCCCCCAAGAGCTCCTCGCAGTCGTCAAATCGTCTGGTGCCTAACCAACCGAGCCATAGGACAACCAACCTTGCTGACATCTGCAAGAGTAACCAAAACTATTTCAGTGTCATCATAAATACACATATAAACATAGATACTCAAATAAATGTGTAAAACACAAATACATACCTTCTGGCCCCCAAGCGTATCGAGCAGGAAGACCCATGTTTGGGTCCCCTCAGAAGTCCATCCCTGCATAAGGGAAGGGCAGAAACATTTGAGGGTTGGCCTTAAACCAAGCCTTCGTGGTGGTATTCCAGTAGCGCCCCACCCTACCCCCACCTCCTCGAGGCATCACGGGAGCCCACCTCCTCATACGAGGCTCCCGTGGCCCCCCAGTAGGCACTGCCACCACCAGTCTCAGCAGCACCACCTGCTCATACATGATGCTGCACAAAATTTTGGTATAGGTAAACAACTTCGATCCATCCCAGACCTTGTAAAGTTGTGCCAACATCCCGTCATAATAAAAACGGGCAAATTTGAAAAAGTGTCCGGCCCTCAGCCGACGCAAGACACCAACCTGCGGACCTGATGCTTGATGTGGAGTAGACGACCCTGCCATCCGCATAATGGCCACCAAAGCGCACTGCTTAGCCAAAGCTGTCACTGTGGCAATCGCTATGCACCCCTCCGTAAGGGGCGCCCTATCGCAATGATGCACTCAGAACTGATCAAGATCCACCCTCCTAGAAGGAAGTGGATACCGAAGCACCTCACCTTGAGGTAGCAACCCGATCACAAAGTAGATATCCGTATTAGGACAGAAGGTGAGGTCATGCCCACGCAACACCATCACCTTGCGCCACCTGTTCTAACACTGGATCAGGTAGCGCAGAAGCTGATCCTGTAATCGAAGAAGGTCATTCTCCATGAATTTTAGGAGACCCCATCATGCCAACTGTTGGCACGCCTGACCATCGACACTTAAAGCAGTGCAAAGCTTGGGCCAATCTCGCTCTCTCCACAACATCCTGTCATCAAAACAGGAGCACATCAGCAGCATAAAAATACCCAAAAACAGGAAAAAATTTCCAAAAATTTAGAAAATGTTCCCTTGGCTCTCTGTGCACCTGTTGCACTCACAAGCACACCAAACATTTGGACAGACATGCCTTTTGCATGCAAAACCTTCGTTTTGCGAGTAAAAGGTGCACCAGTACCCTGATCACCCGCACACTCAAGGAAAAAACTGGCTCAGAATCCGTACAATCCAGTATTGGACGAACCCTGGCACCTCTAGAACGAAAAAATTAAAATACAGGATGTCATGAAGTTTACCTGGTCAAAAAATCACTAATCCTTGGTGCTTAGGCTGACCGCAATGGCAAGAACTGCTCCGTAGAAGCCTCTAACCTCTCAATACTCAACAGACACAAATGAACTGAATAAGAGCCCTATTCACCTATATGTCGCCCTTTTCAAAAACTTTAGAGGAACATAACAAGAGCTCGTAAGGTCCAATCACTGGACTGAAAGCAACACTGTGATCAGTGCTCCATAATTCCCAAGGGCGGTGCCACATATTCGCACCTCCGAAAAAATAAATTTTCAGTGCCGGCAGGTATTCCCTCTCTCATCTTTTTTTTAAGCACATGTATTTCAAATAATATTTGAATAAATAATATGCTTTCACTTGGGGTATTTGTTTTTGCAGGTAGTGTGCAAACCATCCACAACTCCATACACTGAAAGTTCCATAGAAGGTATCATTCTACCCCCAGCATGATAGAGTCCTAGAAAAACTCTGCATATCCTGACATCATTTCTCCATCAGAAATTATACATATTTTCCACACATCCAACCATGTTTATCATCACCTCACCTTGCACATGATAAGCATCCTTGTTGGTCAGTAGAGCCTCCCCTCCATGGCACTCGTCACCCAAAGTAGACCATATATCAAAAAAATAGTGACGCCATGGCCATGCCACTTTAGTCTGGGAAGCACCTCATGCCCATTCACCTACTATGCATCAGATCAAGTTTTACCATATCAAAATAAAACCCCTTTCTCGGACGACTAGGTTTTGAAAGCGCACTACCTCGCATTTGTCCTACCACACCTCCATTAGCATAGCCCATCTGCAACACTTTCCATCTACTTCATCAACCGCACACATGAGACCAACCAATGGGGCCCCCACCCTCAGCAAAAACACCTTCCTCAAATCATCAGTGAGTGAACACTTTCATGTTTTGGGGCATCTTTCTTTGTGTTTTTTACAAACCAAACCCCATTATTTTATTCTTTTCGTAAGTGTACAAACACTGCAAACAATGCACTACATCCCCCACCCACCCATTCATTTTTTCTCCCATGGCAGAAGTCCCTCATCACCCTTGGTTGAAGTACCACACCCCCACGCAAAATCCACCATGACATTCATAACCAGTTTATACCCACCTTGGAAGTCCTACAGATTCTAGGGATTTCCCCATCAGAAATAGTTATGACTACCGCCAAACTGCTTTTTATACTCCGACCTTGGGCCATTGAATCATCAGTTTTCAGTCACCCCTCGCCATCATTTCTATGTTAAACCCATCACATCCAGGATCCTGATTATTCGTATCAAAGATCCCCTTGTTCAGTTGAGTCTTCCTTTTTGTCGACATCAATGCCTCTTTTCCAAAAAAGGAAACGGTACCTTGGATCACCCCTCTCCACAAAAGTGCATCCTCGGGTTGCATTGTGGGAGACATAATTGCCCACAGATGTCATTGATCCTCCTGACATTTGACTACAACACAAGCTTTAATGTCAAGATGGTACCGTACCTTACAACCATTTCAATTTGATCAAATTCGTTGAAGACCCGTGCCTTTATAAGCATCTCTGTCATCAATTCTTACATAGGAGGTCCCAGCCAGCGATTATGCGTACAATTCGCATTTATATGCCATACCAAGTTTACGCATATAGGTACCACTTTCCACCTATTTTCAAAGAAAAAAATGCCCCTGAGGGCATCAGCAGTCATCATCATCAACCAAAAGATCACTACCATATTAGTGACACAGACAGAATCTGTATCTATCAAATAGATTTGTCTAAGTAGCCAAAGCATCACGAGCATGGGACATGCCCACCTTGTAGAAAATTTGTATATATTGTATTATACCATTGCTGACAGGGATCCCACAAGACATGGTCACTCTTCGACTCGGTGTAGGGTGTCTCAAATTCCAAGCTACACGCAGGTCTCTCTCTCTCCACACACAGTATATAGAAAATAAACTATAATATATTCTGGCTATACAGTTCTTCCTAGACCTGACACATTAGGAGGCAACTGTTATCACTGGAGAATAGGACAAGCAAAGATCACATTATTTAATGTCAGGTAGAAGGATTTACAAGGCTGAAATACATTAGAGAATCTAAAAGTATTTAAAAATCTCTAAGGTCGGAAAGGAAAAATCAAATTGTGCACAAGAAGAACCAGTCAAATGTGCCTTTTCGCGCAAAATTCTTCGATAAGCATGCCTTTGCGCGCCTTTTGCTCAAAAAAGCATGCAATCCTGGGAGTAGCAAAAGTCATTTTTGGGACAACAAGGCACACTCTAGGGCATTGATTCCATACTTGAATCCGCCTAAAGAACAACCACCCAAGCCTCCTTAGGACATCAAGGGAGCACACAATGGGATAAATGTGGCACGTAATGGAATCACCCTCCTCTCTCGGGTCACTATCCAAAATGTACCAAGAGAGGGAAGGAGGATTTTAATTCTCCTATAAAAGACCACCAAGAGATGAACAATATGAGAGCACATGGTTATGTTGGTCACAATTTCGCCAAGCAATACCAACAGTGTGTGATCCAGAGCAGAGATAGAGGGGACTCAGTTGTTGGCCATCCAATAACTCCAGTCCACCATAGTAGAGAGAGGGAGACTTTGCACCAAGGCAGCTCAGAAGTAAAGACATCCTTGCATCGGGACTTAGAACCCCTAGTTCTAAGGGCCCCTTGGCAAGTGGATTAAAGTCTCATCCTCATTTCCTACCAGCACTCAATAAGAGGGGACGTAAGCGTCGTTGTTTGGATTATTGAAGTTGTTTGACTCTATTTAGAGCTTTTGTGTTATTTGTTTTAGTTTTAGTTTAATTTTTATGTTTGAATATGCATGCTATTTCTATATCTAGTAAGTTTATGTTTGAGCATGTTCCAATAACTTGCTTGAATCCATCTATTTTCTACCTGTGACCAATAACTCAAGAGAGAAAAACCACTTCCATTTAGTTGGTGTGATTTTGTACATTCGTGCACCAAACACACTAACTCAGTATCATCCAAGAAATTTTCATTTATGTAATTTAAAGGAGGTTCCCCCCTCGAAGAGGCTAATTTCTCACTCATGATCTATATTTTCTTCTATTTTGTGAGTTGATTGTATAACAGTGACTGATCCAACACATTTATAACAACCAGAGGAGGAGAAATGTCGTGAGGTCGAAATATCGTTTATTTTCCAGTGAAGGACATGGATAGGACAAGTGTTAACTTTGAAACACTTGTTAAAGAGGGCATTCCTTATTTATTGCACCAAGCCATAAATGATCTCAGAGTGTGCATCATTCCCTCCCACAATTGAGTATGTCAGAGTCATTATAGTAAACCCTCTAATTACTGCATGAGACACACTGGAAACCATGAACAAAAATAGTAACATTGTCGTTCCTTCCCCATTACCTTCGCACATTTATGAGGAAGAGTTGTCATTTTTTGGTTCTCCTTCCTCATATCATTGTGCTTGCATGTATGGAGCTTGTGTAGACACATGTTGGTAGAATTACACATTCTAATATAGGTTGCGTTAAGAGCTTATTCCCACCCCCATTAAAGAATGATGATTAACATCAACTAAAATCAATATAGTCTATCGTACTTTAAGAATATATAAATATATATGAATGATTAATTAATTAGAATAGGTTTTCAATGTCGTGTCTTACTGGGAAAAAAATAGCATATCATACTTCGCGCATTAAAATCATTATCACACTTTTTGTTAAATAATCGCTCACTCATGTTGAAAACTTTAGTCGTTCACAATATTTCTAATGTAATTCGTTATTTAAAAATATTTAAATGTGTTAGATGTTCATACAATGTCTTTTTGATATTATAAAATGTATTAATATTAAAAAATACTATATATTATTATATAATAATATTTTATTATTATTTCATACCATGGTTATGAGGTATTATCATTTTTTCTATTTTAATTGGGATGTAAACAAATAATGATTTTAAATATTATTAATAATTAAAATAATATAAATACATCGAAATTGTTATAAATAATATTGATGACGATGATGATGATTAACATTCACTAATATTGATATGGTCTATTCGAATTCAAGAAAGTAAGAGATTAACCTAGATTCTTTAATATTTTATTTCTATGATAAAAAATAAGGGATAAAAGCATTCCTATATCACCATATTTTTGTGAACTGAACAAGTCAAGATGTTGGTAATGTGGAAAAGAATTTAAAAATTAGAATGGATGTGAGTAAGAGTTGGGAAATCCAAGAAAAAGTGTTTATCTTCAATCCTCTTAGTATCACAAAAGTGATAGACTCTTTCGTCCCAAGGTGTTTTGGGAATTAAGCAATGCATGGTTTCACTTTGAAGCTCATGAGAAGTGTTTCTTCTCTTGGCGATGTTTGTTTTCTTCTTAGCAATGGTAAAGATATAAATATGGTTCAGGTTATCAAGATTGGGGTTGATCACCTGCTTATAATATCTTAGCTTCATTTTTCCCTCTAACTCTTTATCATCCCACAACTTATCCTTAAATTTGGGAGTGATAATATTTTTAACATTTTATCCTTATTCTCCCAGATAATCTCCTCTTTTACCCCCAATAATTCTATCCAAAACTTCGCATCATTATGCCAACCTTAAATGAGGCTAAGGAGAGGTTTTTTAATATAATTAGAAAATTTTTTGCATTATTTCAAGTAATTAACCATCGTGAATTAAGGAGGAAATATATTGTTTTTCAGAAAGTTACTAAGTAGCATGTATATTTATCACTAATTACATTTTTTTAATAATAATAATAAATCAAATATTTAAAATAATTAATAATAATTATAACAATAATTATAATAATTAATATTATAAAATAATTAATAATAATTGTAACAATAATAATAATAATAATAATAAAAAAGATTATGATAGGATCTTTTCGAATACTATGTTATTTGATTGTGGTGTTCCACGTTTCAATTAAACACTTCACTCATTTTCCTTTAAAATTTAATATAATTAATTGAATTGATTATTAATTAGTTAATACTATTTAATTACTCAATATATTATGGAGGAGAAGGACAAGGTCTAAAAACAGAGGGAATCGGAATAAGTAAAACTAAGTAAAGAGAATAATGATTAAAAGAATCCAAGAAATCAGATAAGGTTAGGGGTAAAAGGTCGGATGGCCACATGATCAAGAAGCCAAGGGAATAATAATTTAAGACACATTATTGATTTTTAGAATAGACTTAAAGTTATATTATTAATTGTATGAATTAAATTGAAATTATTGAGAAAGTATCAATTAGAATCAAATTATTAGAGTACATAAATGAATACCAATAAAAATATAATAAAACATAATTAATAATGATGGAATAAAAGTGAAGTAAAAGAGAGAGGGTTATAGAATGAAATTATGATTAAATAAAAGAGGGGGTTAAAGGCAATAAAGACAAAAAAATTGTAATATGAGATTGTAGAATAGTAAAATTAATTAAAAAAGAAACTAAAGTAAAATTATAGGATTATTGAGAGAAAGCGTAATAAAAGAGGAAGAAGAAAGAAAGGAAAAGAAAAGAAAGGATTAGATTAGAAAAGAGAAAAAATATAGGAAAGGAGAAAGGGGGGACACAATAAAGGAGAGGGAAAGAGGAAAGTAGCGACTAAGAGAAAAGGGAAGGTTACTAACATCAGTGTAAGGGGAATTAGGTTTAGAGGACAAAAAAATGGATAATTGGCTTCCAAGAATGACTAATTTGATAACCATCTTCATGATTAAAGTTGTTAGGGTTCTTTTCAATTTCAAGAGCTTCCCTAATGACATCGTTCAAGTGGAAGGGGACAGAGGCCAGGATTTTTGTTTTATCAAAATAAATTAAATGCTTCATGTCATTGGAGTGCTTGGTGATGATGGATTTAGTGACTCTATTGTGGTAGGTGTCACCCATATGTTCTTTGAGGCAGGCTTTGAAGGATCTCCGAGTTTTTCCTATTTAGGACATACCGTAAGAGTAGGGTATCTCATAGACAATGGGGTTGATCATAGGATAATTCTTGTCTTTGGCTAACCTAAAGAGTTGGATAAGGGTTTTCTGGGGTTTTAACAAATTTTTAATGTTATTTTCTAAAATTATTTTGGAGATATGGTCAATAACTTCTTGAATTCAAAGAAGGAATAATTTGGCTAAGGGTGGAGTGTTGGGAAGTTTTTTAGGTTTATGGTGGAGAGTAGAGTGGAAAGCCTTTTTAATATGGGAGGAGGAATAACCATTGGATTTAAGGGCTTTGATCAGATGGGATTTTTCAGTGGGAAATGATTAAGGGTAAGAAATGTGAATGTCATGGGTAATAAGGGTTTAATAAAAATAGACTTTTAAGTTGGATGGCAGTGGGAGTTAATATGGAGGTACCTATTAGTTTGAGTCTTCTTCCAATAAACCTAGTGGGTAAGAGAGCCATCAGGGAGGCAAGATACTAGAGCGTAAAAAAAATAAAGGGATTGGTTAGTTTCAAGTTCCATAGTGAAATGGATGTGGGGACATATGTGATTAATATGGGTGTGAAAGGCTTGGAGTTTGGGCATACCATGGGAAAAAATAACAAAGATATCATTGAAAAATCACTTCCAAAACTTAGGTTTTATGTGGAATATTTCAATGGATAAGGTTTCAAAGTGCTCCGGAAAAATGTTGGAAACATGAGGGAAAGAGAGGAACCTATGGTTGTGCCCTTAGTTTTCTTGTAACATAATCCATTATAGGAGAAGAAGGTGGTGGTCAAGAAAATTTTGATAAGGTTAAGGGTTTCAAACTCAACCAGTTTGGACTTTTAATCAAGCTTAAGGTGTATTATTTTTCCAATGAAATCAATTGATTCTTTAATAAATCATGAGGAATGGTCGGAGAAGGGATAGAGCTTTAGGGAAAGAAAAAGAGAGAGGGCGTGGATGGGACCACCAGTAGTGCTAAAAATAGGTCTAAGGGGGGTGTCTGTCTTATGGATTTTACGTTGAACATAGATTTTTGGGGTGATGGAGTTAAAGTGAATGAGAAAATTCTAGATTGAAGGGTCCAAAGATAAGGATTTAATGGCTTTAGAAACCTTGCTGGTCATCGATTTGATTGGGTTTTTGGTTAAGGGTTTATAATAATAACAAGAATGGAGCTCAAGCATATTACAATGGTAATGTTTTTAATTCATAAAGATATATGTATTTCCTTTATTACTTTTTACTATGATAATATTGGGATTGGAATTAAGTTGATGAAGGGCTATAAATACCTCTTTTGTAATATTAGGCTTGGGGATTTGGAGAATGCGACCACATTCTTGAAAAATATGTTTTCCCTCATGAGAGGGAAGGCGGTGGGAAATGGATTCAATTGAACAAATAATGTCTTCGAAGGGTATGCAATGAGGAACAAGAGCGTAATTGAATCCTTTTTATAAAAGGCTTAAGGGGGAACCATTAAGATTAACGTAGGATAGGTTAACCACTTTTGCATTGTTGGGAGGGGGGGTGGAGAAGGAGGAGGAATGGAGGTAAGGGAGTTAGGATAGGTATAACAAACAATGTTAAGATAAGGATTGAAGCTAGAGTTATAATTCAAATTAGAATTAAATTTAGAATCTAGATCAAAATTAAAATTATGGTTAAGGTTAGAACTAAATGAATTGGAAGAATTGTGAGAAGGGGAGAAATAGGGGATGATGAGGGAATGAAAATAAAGGGAAAAGGGGAAAGGGGGCATGTTTAGTTTAAGACCCGTGGGAGTTTGATGTGTAGAAAGGTCGGTGGAGATATTAGCACAAGATTCCTCTTAATAACCAGGATGGGTGGGTTGGTCAGAGGAGGGATTAACACAAGATTCCTCATGATGGCCTGGCCCACCTATGGGTAAATTATTAATGAAGGGGAAGGGGGCATA